>JADHKO010000078.1:0-130045 GCA_019925425.1 Ophiostoma pallidulum | reverse complement strand
TATTTAATAATTCGTTATTATTTAATAATTCGTTATTATTTAATAATTCGTTATTATTTAATAATTCGTTATTATTTAATAATTCGTTATTATTAATAATTCGTTATTATTAATAATTCGTTATTACTTTTTATTATTTAAACTAATTAATTTAATAGGGTTTAAGACGAAACAGGGTAAACTACGCCTTCTTTTAACGAATTAGGTGATTTATACTTAAATTCGTCGAATGAAAACGATAGTGATAACGAATTATACGTTAATTCGTCGAATCGAGGCATTGAATACGTTTCGTATTTAAGTGAGGAGTGTGAAGGTTGAAATGTAAGTTATTTATATTTATTATTCACTTTTAATTACTTTTTATTACCTTTTATTACTTTTTTTTATTTTTATTACTTTTTACTAATTAAATAAATTATAAACTGATCCGTTAGACTATTAACGGATAAAACAGAATAAATATCCGCTTTTAAGCATTTTAACTAGGCGATATTTAGTTATCCCGGCTACTTCTACTATTATTAAACGTGTTTTTTTAGTTAGTAGTAATATAGTAATAAAGACTCGAAATCGGTTCTTTTTAAAAACGGTTAAAAGGCTTATATTATTAAAGTTATAAAAAGTTTTAAACGTTAATACGTTTAATAACGTATTAAACGAAAAAGAAAGGGACGAAAAGGGTTAATTTATTTTATTTTTTAATATTTAATTTATTTAATAAATAAATAAACTTTTTATTATTTTTTACGGTTTTTTATTATTACTTTTTTAAACTTTATATAATAAGTTAATTATTTTAAAACCGTATTAAAAACGTCGTATTAAATAAAAACATAGTATAATAATTTAACTATTTAATAATATTAATAAGTATTATTACACTTTATATAATGTATTACTATTTAATACTACTTTACTATTAATTATATATATATTATTTTATATAAGTTTTTATTATTACTTTTTAATTTTTATATAAAAACGGGTTATTCGTACGTTAAAATCGGGTTATCCGTACGTAAATACATCGTTATAAACTACGACCTATAATAAAATCATCTCGCCTTAATCCGTATTATTTAAACATAGTCGTTATAAAAGCGGCGACAACTAATATAAAGTATTATAAAGAAATAAGTGACTCGTAAATTAAAAGACGCCTATTATTTTAATTAAAAATGTACGTGTTTAAGTCGCGTTATTTTATAATATAAAAGGTGTTAATTTAATAGTGTACGTAACCTTTATATATCGGTGCGTATTAATTAAAATAAAAAGATTGTATTAGTTATAAATTTTATTTAATAGGTTTTTACTTTATACCGATGTATTTACGTACGGATAACCCGATTTTAATATACGAATAACTTGTTTTTAAATTAATATATTAATTTTTTAAAAACGTATATTAATATTAAATTAATATATATTAAATTAATATATTAATATTAATATATTAATATATTAATTTTTTATTTTAATAAAGATAAAGATAATAGTTTTAATAATAATATAATATTATTATTAATACGTAATAAAAGTGTTTTTTTATTATAATATTATTAAAGTTTATTATTTTTTTATTATCCGTTTTTATAATAAATTTTATAAACTACTTTTTTTTATTATTAATTTATATTAAGTTTATAGTTTTTAGTTTTTTTTTAAAAAAAAATTGTATTAATTATTATAACGTTTATATAAATAAGTTTTATATAATTAAAAGAATTAAATTAAAAAGTTATTTACTTTTTATTATTTTTAAAGTTTTTTAATTTACTTTAATAATAATTATTTTTAATTATTTAATTATTATTTTATTTTTTAAATTAAACTTATTTAATACTTTTTTATAAATTATTTTAATATTTTATTAAATTAAATAAAAGTTAAAAAAATAATATTTAAATAAATAATTAAATTAAATTATAAAAATAAACTATTAATACGTTAAAATTAAACTATAAATATAATAATATATTAATATAAAGTTAAATTTATTAAATAAATAATTACGATTAACGACTATTTAAATTAAAAACGAACTATTAATACGTTAAAATTAAGTTATAAACACGGCGGTACATCGTTATAAGTTATAACCTATAATAAAATTACTTACTAACCTTTCACTTTAATTCACATTAATACAAACACATTCGTTATAAACTACGATAGTTAACATAAAGTCGAAGGGTTAAGGCACAAACTTTATTAAAAGTATACATCGTAACGTACCTTATTTTTAATTCCGTATTACATCTTTATATATTACGCTGTTTTACAATATAAAAGTGGTGTATGGCGTCTTACCTTTAAGTGGTGAGTTTGAATAAGGCGATATTATTAGTTATAAATTTTATTTAGTAGGGATATACTTTATATACATATACCGCCGTACTTATAGCTTAATTTTAACGTGTTAATAGTTTATCTTTTAAACTATATTTAAATCTTTAAAATAATTAATATAAAAAAATATAATTTTACTTAACGTATAAAAAGAAAGAAAGGAAAATAATAATATAAGTTAAATAAGTAATAACTTTCGTTGTATTTAAAGTAAATAACCCTTTTATAAAGTATTACGTTATACTCGTAAGTTTAACGTTTATATTTTCTTTATAAAAGGTTAAAGTAATACGATTTTATTAATTAAACTTTATATTTTATAAACTTACTTTATATTAATATACCGCCGTACTTATAGTTTAATTTTAATGTATTAATAACTCGTTTTAAATTAAAACGTTAATTTTAAAGATTATATATAATTACTTTTAAATAAAATTAAATATAAAAAAATAATAACCTTTTTAAAAGTTTAATTTAAAAAACGAACTATTAACACGTTAAAATTAAACTATAAATACAACGGTATATAATAATAAGTCGTAACTTATAATAAAATCGCCTATTAACCTTTCACTTTAGTATTAATTTAAATATATTCGTTATAAAAACTACAATAGTTAATATAAAGTCGAAAGTGTTAAAGTATAAACTTTATTAAAAGTATATATTAAAACGTAGTTTATTTTTAATTTTATATTATACATTTATATATCGCGTTATTTTACGATGTAAAAGGTGTAAATATAGTAGTATATAACGCTTTTATACTTTCGCGTAAAGAGTTTAAATAAGGTAATATTATTAATTATAGATTTTATTTAGTAAAGATAGGTTTTATATTTATATACCGCCGTGTTTATAATTTAATTTTAACGTATTAATAGTTTATCTTTAATTTAAAACTTTTTAACGTTTTTAACGTTTAATTTAAATTAATATTCGTTTAAGTTAAAAAATAAAAACTTTAAAGTTTTAATTTTAAAAGTTTATAATACTTTTATAATTAACGTTTACGTATTAACTTTTAAGTTTATTACTAGTATATCGTTACTTATTAAACTAGTAACTATTATCTTTATTATTTTAATAACCGGTTTACTTTAAAACGTCGGCGTCAGTTTTTTTTTATATTTAAACTTTTAGTAACGTTTTAAGTATATATAGTTTAAGACTAATAGGTTATAACGGTGTTATTTAAGGTTTACTATTAATTTAATAGTTAAAAATTACTTAACTTAAATAACTTTTAATATTAATTTATTAATACGTATAATAACCGTTACTTTTATCGTTTTAATAATTATAAGTAAAGATTTATTAAAATTACCGGATTTTTCCTTTATATAATAAGTTTTTAAACGTTTTTAATCGAGTTTAATATACATAATATACTAATAATAACTTTAATTTATAAAATAAATAATAAATATAAAATTCTAAAGTTATAACTATTAATTATAATAACTAATTATAAAAGTAAAAACGCGACGTTATTATATTTTATAAAAAAACGAACTATTTATACTTTAAAAATAAGACAAACTATTCACACATTAAAAATAAACTATTTACACACTAATACATCACTGTAAAACAAGTTCCTAAAATACGAAGTCTAGTTAATAAGATCACTTCACCTCACCTCTCGACAACGTACCTCTTAAAACAATTAACTAAAAAAAAGCCACCCTTTTTTTTATATAAAAGGAAAAGAATTAAACACGAATTAAAGTAGAAGGTGCGGTAGTTTTAACCGTACTTAAAGTGAGAGACCGTTTTATAAAGAACTACGTAAGTTTATTAATTTTAGTTTTAAGTGTTTTTAAAGTTTTAGTGTAAGTCGGGTTATAGTTAATAATAAGAATTTGTTTAAAGGACTTAACTTTATATATATATATTAATGTGTAAATAACCTAGTTTTAATATACGAATAGTTCGTCTTTTAAAAATAAACTATTTATATATTAATATATTATAATAAAACTAAATTTTATAAAAGTAAATTTTAATTAATAAAACCGTTTTACTTTATTTTTTATTAATATACTTTAAAAATAACACTCGAATTTTATAAGTAAATTAAAGTTTTTTATAAAAATACTTTTTTACTTAACGTACGTATAATTAAAGTTATAACCCTTTTTATTATAATAATCGTCGTTTCTTTTTACTTTTATTTAAATAAAAGTGTTGGGTTTTTTTATATTAATTATTTTAAGGGTTTAAATGTTATTTAGTTTATAATTAATAAAATGTATTTATTTAAAAGACTAGGCCTTACTACGATGTACTAGTGTATGAATAGTTTAATTTTAGGGTGTAAATAGTTTATCTCTTTATAAACGTAGGATTAAGGGTTTAAGGACGCCTAAACAGTAAAAAATAAGGATTTTAGTAGGTTTTATAAGGCGCGGTAGAAAGGTACGCCTTAATTAGTTAATATAAAAAGTATATTATATTATGTAATAGACTAGTATTACGAAGTTAGCCGTAGTACGTTTAAGGCGTAACACTATCCCTTTAAAGTTAAAAATATAACTTTTTTAAAGGGTTTTAAGGACTTTACAGTATACGCGTATAGGGGCGCGTGCGTGTACCGCGCCGCGACGGTTGTTACGTGAATTATATATAGATTTATTTAGTTTTTCGTAAGTTATTTTTTTTAGAGTATTATTTACTATAAAAATACAAACCGTATACGATCACTATAACGTTGTGTTCTTTTTAAAAAGAAGATGTTGATATAAATGGCATTGTCGGAGGCCAAGTAGGGTACTTCATTTTACTAGGGAGTTATATGTAATTATTTGTACTAGTGGGTTAACTACAGGGGTTTTGTTTAATGAAAAGTGTCGCTAAAAAAACGTCATATTTTCGGCTTTAAGGAGATAACAAAAAATCTTTTGTTTGCGGTTGACCACAACATGCATATATTACATAAGGGTATTTTACGCCACATATGCCCCGCTTTAATTTCCCCTTCTTCCTGTCTCGAAAACCCATCCTGCTTCATTCACATCGTCCCGTCAACACCAGCCCTCCAGACACACTCGACACCTCTTGTTCGCCTACACCCGTCAACTTAAACCCTGACACCTCAAGGGACACTTGCACACCTAAGAAATCATGGCATCTCGCGAACAATACGTCGTCCCAACAGCCAACGCGCAAACCGGAGGGATATCTGTCCCCAAATCTTACGAAACTGGCACTGAGGGCGCCCAGATGAACTATCTTTGTGCCGACTGTGGAATCAAGAATACTCTTCGTAGAACGGACCCTATCCGTTGTAAAGAGTGTGGTGGGCGTGTCCTTTACAAGCAGCGCACGAAGAGGTAAGCCCATTATTAGCTTTCTACTCGCTCCAGCGCGAGAATGCACTGACTCTGACCCTATTTCTGCGAACAGAATGGTACAATTCGAAGCGAGATGAAGTAGGCTAAAGCGTCCACTGTGTAAGCTGTTACCTTCATACGGTGCCGAGAGGGAAATGAGAGGGAAGACCGAGTGACCGGGTCTCGTGGATTCCTCCGAGAGGAAACATAGTTTTGCTTCATCTTGCTTATCACTTTCTTCTATTCCTTTTGTCCTTCAGAGCACGGAGTTGGAAGGCTACCGTGGAATGAGCTTTACGGTTGGTCTATTGTTTGTCTGCCAGATGGCAGTGAATCAACAATTATTTTACTTTAATATCCATATTTTTGCTCCTTAACGGTAGCCTTTCAACCCACACACTCCAGCAGCACTACCGTTGCGAGTGTAGATACTTGGCAAAGCTGGCGTTCTCTGTCACCCGGTCCTTCTGATCCAGGAGCGCGGCTTCATACCGCGACTGCAGTCCATCGCGATCATATTCCTCGTTTGGACCGACGTCAAAGTCTTCATCGTCGTCATCGTCGTCAGCACTGCTGTCCTCGCTCTCGCCTTCATCCTCATCAAGGTCGTTCTGGCTCTTAGTGGTGGCACCCTCGCCTTCGCCCCGCACCTTGCTCCTGATCTTTTCGCCAACCTTTGAGTTGTCACTGGCCTTGACGCTCAGTCCTTTCATCATTCTGTCCAGTTCTCGCTGCCTCGTCGCCTTTTTCTCCCCATCTCTGTCTCGCCTTCTCTTTTCGAGCTCTGGCTGATAGTCGCGATTGAACTCGTCGGCTTTTTCCTGAACAGCCTCGAAAAACTCATCGACGCCCTGGCCGGTCATAGAGCTGACACCGACAACCTTGAGATGTGCATAGAATTCTTCCAACATCATACTCATGCTGTTCAGTAGGCTGCCCATATAGCCGCTACCGCCCATGCTGTCGCCGCCCTCAACACCGCCAAAGGCATTTCTGTCCTCGTCTTGCCGCAAAGCATCCTGAAACGCGTCAAAGTCCGTCATCCACTCCTTGGCAAAGCTTGCATCTCTGACATCCGTCTTATTGAACACCAGCACCATCGGAAGTTTTGTTTTGTACAAGATGCTGCAGGCATACAGCATGTTGCTCATGAAAGTGCTGGTACTTGAAGTCCGCGGGGTGTCGATGATATAGGCTACCACGGTCGGAAAAGACGAGGCGAGAGACTCAAGCAGAATAGTCCCGGAAGCAGACCAGACAAAAGCTTCGATCTGGCCTGGGGTGTCAACCAGAATGTGCTTGGCGGGTTGCTTATTTGCCGTCGGGTCGGCCAACGTCCGCTTCTCCAGCAGTCTCAGGACTTGGTCAACTTTGGTAGCAAAGAGGTTCAGAGCTGTCAAGATACCTCCGTTAGGACCAAGGTTGTACTGCTTCATCACCTCTTTGTAGTTCACACTGTCCCTGATATCAATATTGCAATCGAAAGGCACATTGAGGACTGCCGGGTCGAGGTTGATCACATAAGGTGGCTCCTTTATGCCATGCAGATGGGCGTTAATGCGCTGCATGAATGTCGTTTTCCCAGAGCCTGCATACAACAAAGGAAAAAAAAATTAGAAACGGAACTGTTCAATGCTCCTAGGCCTCGGCCCTTTCCGTGGGAGGGAGTATGTGCCTCCAGACAAGCCTTCGCAGCAACTTAGCAACTGACACGAGGAACGTACCTGCCATGCCAACACACACAATCGCAACGGGTTTCTTGGGCGTAGCTATATTATTCATGTTGGGCTTGAAAATGTGGAAGTGTTTGAAGTTGGCAAAGTCGAAGTGAGACTTTGATGGCACTGATCTCGTTGCGACTTCTCATAAGTAGCGAGGCTACAAACAAAGGAAGCCAGGTAAAAAATAAAAACGCTGTGACATTGCACACCTCTAGAATGGATAACATAATCAGCCGCGCCCGCCCGCCCGCCGGCCTCAGCTAGCCTGGTGGCTAGACGAGTTCTGGGTGCCCCCGCACTAGGCAAAGAGCCTGCACATTTTCACATAAGCGTAGATTTTTCAAGACAAAACGCTGAATTCGGGGCTAAGAGTTTGTGCTTTAAACCTGGCATCAATACTCCGTAGGACAGAACCAGATCATGGTGGTACAATGGCAGAAGACTTGCATTTTCAACCTTACAGCTTCTACCACTGTGCAATCTGCCACGGGCCGGTAACGTATGACCGGAAACGTATCGATGAAAAAGCTATACAAAAAGATAATTTACTTGCCATGCCAAAATGCTCGAACTGTTCATCGTTGGCGTTCAGAAGCGATGCGATCAACCGTGGACGAAATCGTCCTCTTCGTCCTCCCACCCTCCCGAATTCTCTATGCGTTCGTTCACTAGCGTTTCAGCATCTCCGGCAAGGCCTTCGCTGTCAAACGCTTCGAGGTCCATGGCGTTCATATCACTGTATGAATCGTCTTTCCAGTCGCCGACTTCGCTGCCGTCCTTTTCCGGGCTCTTTTCCAAGCTGACATTTGCCTTCTTCCTTTCCACATTTGCATTCTGCTGCTTTTTCCTCGCCTCTTTCTGTTGCCGTCGCCGTTCCCACCGCTCTTTGAGTTCTCGAATCTCGCCTTTCGACTTGTGGATGTGTTCGTGCCACATAACCTGGCCGTGACATAAACCTTCCTCAACCTTGACGAGCCGAAGCTTCATGCGTGGGCCAAGCTCTACCAGCTTAACGGCTCGCTTTTCCACACCAGCACCTGCGTCTTCAACTTGGCCATCTTTGTTACCGTCAAGATCCTCCGAAGCTACCATAGCCGACCGGGCCTTCCTTGTCTGTACTCTGCCCACTGTCGTGTCCACGACTTCGACTTCTGCATCGGTTTCGGCCTCACTGCCGCTTGTTGCGCCGTCTGTCATGTAGCCCTCGCCATCCTCGCCACCGACCATATAGTCCGCTATGTCTTGTAGTTTGCCGAGATTGGGCAGGCCGCCTTTTCTTGTCTTCGTCGAGTGAGCAAGCTTCTCTGCAGCATTGAGTCTCCGAAGAGCATTTGACATTCCCGTTGTCTTTGTAGTAATGGCGTAATGGCGAAAGTTCAAGACAAACGAGTCGGCATCGCCGTCGGGCTGCTCCCGGTTTAGCAACAGAACTCTCCGCATTGATTTTAACGGTGTTGCCTGTGGGTTTATCGGTGGAAATAAAGACTGGAAGACGGTAGTAATGAGGGATTCAAGATGCTTGGGGACCTTGGCACTCGAGTCGGCCGCGAGATTGAAACTATTCATAACAAGCTGCGAGTGTCAATAAAATGCTTGGTAAAGAGATTCTAAGAATGAATAAGAAACCAAGGAAGGTGTAAAAAAACGTACCAGTGGCGGAGTTATGTACTCTTTTCCGCCGCCTTTAGGATGTTTTTGCGCCCGCTGAACATCTTTACTGAGCGAATATCGTTCCACCCTGAAATGCAAAGTGGGCCCCCGAGGAGCAGCCGCGATGCGTAGGTTGACGTTCCCAGACGCAGAACGGGAAAAGAGAAGAAGCTGCGTCACACCAAGAGGACCGCACATGGTCACGTAGTCGCGCAACCTGTTGGCCCTCCTTTCCTTCAGGCGGCTGGCGGTCCCCGGCTCCATGACTTTGCGAACATCCGTCGCCAATTGACTAACACTGGAGCCAACTTGACCAGCACCAATGCGAATGACCATACTCTTCGGATTACGAGCAGAGCCATTGCCGGTATTCAGCGGTACGATAGCCTTGTTGGGGTTGATCGCCGCGACATGCGTGCGTTTTTTGGTTCGTCGTCTTGCCATTTGCGTCGTTGTCGTGGACTGGAACCGCGATGTAAAAAAACCTCACAAAGATGCGAAGAACCGAAAAAAGGGTGCAAGGTCAGAAATCGAGTAGGAAGAGACTGGGTATTCGACTCGGCGTGGGAAGTGTTTTATTTTCCCTGTTGCTAGTTTAATATTGGTTCATTCGCAAACGATCCCGCCGCGGAAAAAATTCTCGGTGGCCTAGCCGTTATGGAGTACATATTACTAATGTTTCCGAGCAAGCAAAGCCCCATAAAAATGTAATACTAGCACGCCCGCTGTCGTTTGCTGGTTGTCGCAGGAATGATGCTTCGAAGTCTACTTGCTGTACTCTGTAGGCCTCTGGTGACACTGGGATGTCGGTAGTTTAAGCAGCACTCCCTTGTCGACTGCTCGTACACCGACTGTCCAGATCACCCAACCCTGGTCTCCTGCGGGTCCGAGGCTGGCCAAAGTGCAGATTCCGGACGACGACAACGTTTGAAAGGCGGCGCTGTTGTCCAACCCATGGAAGAACTTGATTAGCGCGGCCCTGGCTAAATGTGCGAGTCGCCATGCCATCCTGATCTGTAGCGAAGGTCGAGTTTGCGTCCAACCCTTCTCCACCACAAAGTTGGCCATTGACCGTCCACGAGGCGGCTTCCTAGTGCAATGCCATCAAAAACCCCCTCGCCAGCAGAGGTGGACCCGGTGGATGAGCAGTAAGGGGTTGCTGGGCCGCCCTGATACTATTCATTTTTGAGCTTCATGCCGTTTGTCTGATGTACACTTCGTATTTCGCAGTATATCTCTAAGTGGGGGCCCCGAAAGCATCCTTAGGTACGGTCTACTATCAAAAAGACTGTGCCTGTGAATGTAGAGAAGACAGACCCTCAGCAGTTTCTCAACTTGCAGCAGCTCGATCATGCCGCAGTGCTATATGGGTGCTGCGCCTGCCACGAAGGTATCCTGGGGTGCCTCATATGCCCAGGCCATTATGGCGTCTGGTGATGAGACAGGAACATCAAAGACTGGGGAGGTTGTCTGCAAACCCTGTAAGCACGTCGGGCTTTGTGGGCTTTGTGGGCTCCGTCGATTCTGTGAGAACCCTCGTCCAGTCAAACTTCCGCCATCGCCTCTTGAACCCGTCCAAGCGCGGGTCGTTTCTCGTCCACCGGCCCTGGCGCTTGACGATGCTGGCATCCACATCCAACATGCCCCCAACAATTTCCCGTGCAAACAGGTCGCCCTTGGGCCAACGATTGGCATCCTCAATAATGTGGCCGAGACCTCCATCCAGTGAGAACCAAACGTGGAAGTAAGGCATTTCTTTCGCTATGCTCTTTCTGAAAGACGCTCTGCCAAGCCCTTCTCGTGCGCGCTTCCCGGTGTCGATAATTTTCTTATTCTGGCTCCACTCTTCGTCAGCTGAAAGAATGGCCTCTCTGAAGAAAGCCGGGGCCGTGTCGCCCAGCTCGTACGGGATAGGCATTGCAACAAGAGTGGCATGCTTCGAGCGCTGCGGGGTTGCTGCGTTCTCGTAGAAGATCACATCTCGGCCCTGTTCGTGATACAGACGAGTCAGAGACTTCATGAAGTTGCGAATCTCCTCCCACTCATCGTCACTGCACTCCAGCAGATTGGTATGGTGATCGATTGGTACGATGACGGCGCCTCCATCTGCACCTGTAAGTTCCGGCTCTGTCGGGAGGGTCAAGAAGACGCGGGTCCCCAGAGAAATAATGGGCGCCAAAGGGAGATCGTGTGGAGGTTTGCGATCTTCGTGGTGGCAGAGAGGGCAGGACTCCAGGACCCTGTTCATATTGGTAAATTCGTGCACAGCAGAACTTTTCAGGTGTGCCTCAGACTTGTGTAGACGACTGGCGAGCCTCTCGGCATTTTCGTCGAGGTAATCAAGGTCGTCGTCAAATTTGCCATCTTTGGCGATACGCTCTGCCATCCGCAGGCTCTCGCCACCAGCCACTCCCCGGGTCCGCCGTTCCTCGCGCACCATGTCTTCAATGCTCATACTGTCGTTTGCTGCCACTAGGCCCCGTTGCTTGCCGCGCCTTGTATCGACCGGCTTGGCTTCACCTCTTGTCCCCATCAGCATGCGGCTGTTTGATGGGTCCAGAACTACCGCTCGCTCAGAACCGTTGCCGTCAGCTCCTAGCAAGAGTGCTTCCATAGCTCGATTGTATTCTTCCTCGAGGGTTGTCGCCTCTGGGGCTTTTCGCAGTTTAGCCTTCATGAGTTGGGCCCGAAGACGGTTGAGAGTAGTTTGGTCCACCGGCGTAGCGATCTGTCCAGATCTAGGCTCGGACTTGAAAACCACCCGGTTGTTGTCGTCATCGCCTGCATCGCTGCGGCTTCGTTCCAAGCGAGTTTCTCTGCCGCGCTCGATACGCTCTTTGTAGAGATCATCCGCTGGTTTCTCTTTGAATGCGTGCCCGCTGCCGTAGATTCTTCTCCTCTCCGTCTCAGAACTTTCTTCCTGCGCTGCATCAAACTCTCTTAGGCTGCCGAAGCGGTCCACGGCCACCTCCTCTACCGATCTACCGCTCTGTTCGGCAATCGTGTAGACTCCCTTGAGCTTTGTCATCCGCCACTGAGACCCTTCGTCTCCAAAGACATATGGAGTCGTCGACTGGGTTGTTTGGTCAAGGTCATCGACTGTTCTTCCCTGATTAAGATGCTGTAAGGCCTCGCTGTTTAGCTCCCGCGATGAGATATAGTGTCGAGGGGTATCATCCAATGGCGGCGTTTTCTCTTTTCTTTGCCGATGCACATAGTCGATGCCCACGCCCGATGGCGCGGTCATCCAGGAATCTCTTGTAAGTGGCTGTGAAACCTGTGACGTAGCATCATTTGGAGGTGGCGAGTCCTTCTCATGCGCACGGGTGCGCCGGTGCTCTGTATCGCCTTCAATGCTGCCGGTGGCGCGACCCTGTATATCACGTTGTTGCTTATAATCTCTCGGGTCTGCATGGCGTCTCGAGTGCCGAGAGCGTTTGTGTTCGCGGCTACCCTCAACATCGGACACCCGATCGTCGCGTAAGCCATCGCGTGGCTCTTTGGACCGCCTATCCTCGTGTGCCGCAGTGCTGTGCTCGACCCGATTCGGGGTATGGTCAGATTGCCTCTTTGTCTCTCCGACTCGGTCGACTGAAGCCTCGCGACCGTGCCGATCTTCGCCGTGGTGCCGGTGGTTGTGTCGATGTTTTCGTTTCCTCGCCTCAGGTTTCACCATAGCGAGGTCCTTTTTATAAAGCCCAGAGGTGGCATCCATGAGAGGCAATCTGTCTGCGGGGCCAGGTGTACTTGTCGGGTTTCAGTGTTAGGATATTTTGATGTTGGTCGTCAACAAAGGGGCCAAACACAAACTCCGAGTCCTCGCCTGCACATTCGATCACATGACCTAGCGCCAACACATGACTAAAATGTGTACCTTTCGCACCGTACATATTTACATCACTGGCAATATAATTTCTCTAAAATACATACCAGGGCGGGCATACCTCTTTTCGAAGAGGCGCGTTAGGTCAATTGTTCGCCTTGCAATATTGCTTTCTCGGGAGGTCGGCCAGGTCAGGCCACAACAATACCAACAAATAACTTCCTCCCCTGGATAGACACCATGCCTATTCAGCGATCACCGGAATCGCCGCAATGCGCCGACGACTGCCCTTTCTGCGGCATTGCAGCATCTTTCGCCCCGTTCGATCCACTACAACCCCCAGCTCCATCCGATCCACTACTCAATTCGACAAGGACATCTCCTAATACTGATGCGTTCATTGTGTTGTCAACGCCTCTGGTCATGGCGTTTTTGGACATTGCACCGTTGGCCGAGGGTCATCTTCTACTGTGCCCACGAATGCATCGCGAAAAACTCAGTTCACTCAATGCTGTCGAGGCGGGTGAGCTGGGCCGGTGGTTGCGGGTTTTGTCGACGGCACTCATGCGCGCGCTTGGTATAGATGACTGGAATGTGGTCCAGAACAATGGAGCGGCTGCGGCCCAGGTGGTCCCCCATGCACACTTCCATATCATACCCCGGCCAGATATACGACGGCAGGGGCGGTGGAGTGATAGGTTTACCATGTTCGGGCGTGGTCAGAGGACTGATCTCGACGAGCAAGAAGGCGTGCGACTTGCGGAGAAAATAAGAGCGAGTGTGGTGCAGGTGCTTCACGAAGAGCAACTGACCACCGGGTGCGCAAAGCTTTAAGGCGGACATGGCAGAGCGATGCTTGACCACAAAGCCAGGGCGACGGGCTTCTTTCATGGCCGTGCTTTCCCGCCACATTATCATAGTCTAAACTTCAAGTCTTATTTAAGGTTGGTGAATCTTCTGTCGCATGAGGCTTTAAGATTATCTTATTCCTCCACTCATCATCGCCAAAACGAGCCTCTCAGGCAGCCGGCTATCACCACCGAGCTTGCAGCGGCACAGGATTACCGAAAGACTGTCAAACTCTTTATCACTTGGTTCGACAGCTCAAAGTTGGCTTCAATACGCTCTTTGGTGATAAGACTGGGCAGAATACTTGTCCCGTTCTTGATGCCCTACAGGAGGAGGACTTGCTGGGACGTGATACCCCTTGTTTGGCGACGGCAAGGACGTTGTCATCGGCCCCAAAACTGGAATCGGTGTTTCCAAGCGGGGCATATGCCGAGCTATGGATGTCCTTTGCGGTGCCGCACTGGAGAAGTTTCGGGGAGGGGTTCGCGGAATGCAGTTCGGTCTGGTTCACCGCCGGGACAACCTTGTGGCTGGAGTCAGAAAGCAGCTCTTTGATGTTCCAAATGCCCACGTTGTTAACGCCAATGTTGCGGACCTTTCCGGTGGCGGGAAGCTTTTCCCTCTCGCACCTCGTGCCCGCGAAGCTCCAGCCCTGGACAACATTGCTGCCATTAATGGGACTGACACTGCAATGCCAGTGAACAAGATAGGGGTCAACATAGCCCGTCCCGGGATTTTCAAGACTCTTGTCAAGGCCCTCTGCCACACGGGCGTGTCACCCGGTGTCCAGCTTGTAGGTCGGCCAGACCTCTTTCCGTGGGATGCCGGAGGCCTTGGTTGTGGCGCCGACCCCCTTCTCGTTGCCATAAGCAAAGGCAGTATCAACGTGGCGGTAGCCATTGGCGAGCTCCCACCGCACGGCGTTGTAGACGTCCTGTGGCCTAGACTGCCACGTATCAAGGCCGACGGCGAGCATAGATGTACCCATGTTCAACACAGATCTCTTCCGGGCCAGGGTGTGAGTATATCACGGCTTCTGTCTCGAAATGTCGCATTCTGGGAAAGAGACTCAACGCGGCATTGTAGGCATCTTCGTCCGCCATGCTTTGCTGTAGATGAGAAACGGGCAATAGGCAGTGTCGTGTTGTGCTGCACTGTGGAGACTGGTGAGCACTCCGGTGCACTCGTAGATTAGCCCAGAATAAGAGTATCGATGAGGAGCTGGTTTTGGACTGACAATAGCGGGTTGGTCTGATGTTCACAGGGGGGGGGGGGGGATGGCATCGGTGCGACCTATTGTAGAACGACGAATGAAAGGCGCATTGCATCCCAACCAAGAAGCTGTGGGCGCATGTCTTCTTCCCAGCTAATCATGCAGTGTTATGATGATATTGGTGCCTCTCCTTTCCAGGCATACTTCGTATATGGGTATTTCTGGGTTCCAAGCCCTTGTTAAATAAAGACGACCCTCCGGCCTGTGAGGCACGAGAGTGTAGATACCAGCCACCAGGCAACCAAACCACAAACACCAATGCTGTTGAGGCCCTGAGGAGCGAGGAACGCCATGGTAAAAGAACAACGGGAATAAAAAACAGGGCAAGGAAAAGCCCCATTTAGTCAACTCCTAATACTCCTGACACCCAGGCATTACCCAACAAAAAAAGACTTTTGACACATGTGTCTCCTATCTATCGGCGACCTTTACTGCTTTGCGACTTGTAGACGTGGGCAGCCATTTCCAGGTCCTCGAGAGTGTCACGGCCGCCGTAGGCATTCAGCACCGCCAACCGATCCTCAGCCAGACGTGAGTCTACTGCGGCGTGAGTTGCCTTTTCGGACTGGTAGGTAGCGACAGCAAAACAAATGCACGCCACAGCCGCAAAAACAGGTAGTCTGGGGAAAATAAGAATACGGGTTAGCCTGAACACTCGTACAACCTCTGAGGCAGAAGCTAGGCAAATGGCGACAGGAAGCGGCGGGTTCATTGACGGACCTTCGCATGGACGAGTTCCGGAACGGTGATTGATTTGGGGTGGGACGCATGTACGGAAGGATGTTGGGGTGCACCTGAGCATATGTCGCCAGGCGCCTGGGGGGAGTTGAGTGCAGCATGGTTGAGGACTGAGGCGGTGGTGCGGAGTAGAGTGAGGCCGCTGACGAATGGACGGCGAAAATAGAAGCTTATTGTTACGAAAGGCGGTACGATACGATGACTTGAAGGGACGCATTGGTGGACAGCGTATACACAAATTGTGTCGCTATGTTGAGGGCTAATGGGGTGCTTATGTATCGTGGAACTCGGCCAGGGGCTGCAGCAGCACATCCGAGGCTAAGACGACGGTTGTGCAAACATCAGGGACACGTCAGGCGTCGTCTTACGAGGAAAGATGCAAAGGCGAGCGTAAGATACGGGGTACAGTAACAAGGATTGCAGCTATTAACCTACAACCACCTTGGGTGATTGGCTACTAGCAGATTGTGGGGAAGCTGCAGCCAATTTGGGAAGTTTAGCACGGGAGGGCGGGTTGCGGACGAGGCTATGAGGCGTGTGGTGGCCCGATGCACAGGTGATGCTTGCGGGGTATGGGAGCGTGATCTGGCTCGCCGAGCTGCATCCTCGGGTGATTCCGTGGCTGTGGGCGGCAATTAGGGGAAAGGACGGCATGTGACCAAAGCCTGGCGGCCGAAGGGCCCCACTCTTCAGTAAAACTACCGCCGGTCAAACCGACGAGGCGAAAGGTTTCGACGCCCATTGCCCACCAACCGACGACAGACCGGAGAGCGAGTACTCCGTACTTGTACGAGTAAGTGTTTTCTTACGGGGTCGCAGATACCAGCAACCCGTTTACAACCCGTTCAGGCATCACCGCATCTCCCAGGAGATTTCAACATAATCGCTGCTTGGTGATAGCCGACAGAATCGATAGCGTAGCTTCCACTTCTTCAAATTGGCATCTTGTTCCCGACCGAAGATGGGAGAAGAAAGGGCCGGGAAGGGTATCCGCGCAGAAGCAGCCGTTCATCATGATCGGCTTCGGAGCACCGGTGTCCTCTGTTGACCATGCAGCGAAAGAGGCAGCACCACGAGGCCGCGCCTCGACTGCCAATCTTGCCGGGTGCGCACGGGGAGTCGGGAGACCACAATGCCAACCATTCTCGTTACTGCCCCGCCCGCTTCGGATGCGGAGAAGTACGTAAAGCCATGGCCGATTTGCGGGAGGCCGAGGCCCTCCGTTTCTGCGGGGGGCGGGGGGGTCTTTGACGCCCGTCTCCAAACGTGCTAAGCAGATGCCGCCAATCTCAACCTGCAGACGCCGCCACCTGGTAAGCGGACAGAGCCTGCATTCCTGGCGGCTACATTCCAACTAACGTGCTCATCGGTGGCAACGGCCGCTGCTGTCTTGAGTCTTGCTGTCTTCCGTCCCAGCCATGCAGGTGGACGGTGCGTGCCCCCTGCATGCCGACCAGTCCCTTGCGTACGAGCACCTGCTGAGGACTTCGTGGCCCGGCGCTGTCTCCTTGGCTCATGGTGGCTTCTGGCACCAGGGGCTTTGCCACTCCCTTTGCGAGGGCGACGTCCGTCTGGCTGCTCTTGCTCCTCATCCCTCTCACCCCTGCGCAGCAAAACCGCGCTGGGGAATCTGGCTAGACATCCGCTCCTGCGTATCTTGCCTTCCTAGAGCATTCTTGCCAAGGCGCCCCAACCTCACTTTCCCATCTCAGTCCCACCGGCCTCGGACACCGCCGATCAGATGCCCCTCCCCTAAGCGGCCCGGGACTCGAACGCGTCGCATCCCGTCGAGGGCCCATCTTAAGGCTCTGTGTCCATCCCACCTGCCGGCTCCGACTGGTTGCCCTTCTTGCAGTCCCCTCTGTCGCGACGACGAGGGCTTTCTCCCCAAGCTCGTTTCTCGAGCTACGTATATGGGGTAGCTGGTCATGCCCTTTCTTCTTTTGGGGGGTTTGAACCTTTCTTTGTCTTGTCTTCTGAGCAGTCTCTCCTTTGTTGCTGTATATATTTCCCTTCCGTCTCTACTTGTACCCTTTCCTTCTCCACCGTGCGTTGCTGTTTCACTGCTTGTGATGCCTGGCTGGTTTGCCATTGCCCGCCATCGGTACAGGGCTCGAGGTACAGCCACCTCTCATTGACCTCTGGACCTTGCCAACTTGGTCGGTCTGACCTGGCAGCATTGTTGTCTCTGCCTCATGGCTGGAATGCAGAGACTGTCTTTCTACGTGGCGGCTGTAAGAGCCCCACTCTCTAGCCTGCTCCCTGTGTGTACTCCGTACTCTCGCCAACCCTTTTATTTACCCCTTTTGGCATGTTCGTGAACACTGTCGAGCATGCCGGCCTGCAATTGGCACGCACACCGGGTCTGGCCCTTCGAGCTTTTCAACGGACCTCACCCGTATCCATCGTGGTAACCATCGCGGCCGAATAGGAAGAGAAAACAGATAGCGACCCCAATTTCCTCCGGGTTGAAGCCATCTCGACCCAGCCTCTCCCGTCTCCCCTCTCTGCCCCATCACCATCAACATACCTGTTCACCACACTCCCTTTTTCTTTCCCACAAGGCGACGAGTGCTCTCATGCCAGATAAGTCTTGCCCCTATGTAAACAATGCCCCTAACAATGGCCTCGCCGACAACGACCAGCGCCGATACCTCCTTGGTATTTCTCCCGGGCCAAGGGTACATGCAGTGGTCATCAACCTTAGTCTTTTCTGCCCACCCTCCTTTTTTAGTTCCCATTCCACAGGACACTTCGACAAGTAGGCTACATCACAGTCAAACCTTCACGGGCCCCATGGTGGGTTGTCCTCTTTAGCACAGAGAAAGTATTCTGCCCCCAAAGCCTGACTCTGGAACGCAAACTCACCGCACCCCAGCCATACTGGCTGTGTCCTGCCACGCCCGTGACCATGCCCGACAAAGTTTTGCCTCACGCATACCTCTTAGCCAAACCATTGATTACCAGGTCAGAGGCGGCCTCTCGTAGCCCTGGCCAGGCCTGGCCTTGCGAATCTTCGAATCCAGGCATCTTTGGCCCTTGCTTCTGTGCCACTCCATAGACAGGCCCACATGTAAGTCAACCTCCTTTATTTTTTACTTCGCGTGGAGGCGTATAACAATGTCCCATGTCCCTCAAGAGGTTTTCATCATGTCCAAGCAACTCCTCTCGTTTTTCGTCTTCAACTCTTCTCGGTTTTGTCCCTTTTCGGTCTCAGATTGCTTTGCACTTAGACTGTGCACGCCCGCTTCCCTTTTCCACCATCGGAGCCACTCTAGGCCTCTGACTGCAGGTTTTCCCGGCCTGGTCCTGTTCCAACTCCCTTCTGGGTAGCATCTTTTCTTTTATGGAAGCTGTCTTTAACGTTTGATCTTGGCCTCTTGTCTTGCATCGCCCTTGATCCATGTCCCCTATTTTAGTTCCGACCCCCTCTGCCGGTCCTTGATCCTTTTCCCTCGTTAAGACCCCCTTCTCTGGCTACCTGCCTATATTTCCAAGGAGCCGTCCCTCCGTGTCTCACACACCCACCCTTCTTCTTCGCGCACCTCGCTTGCCCTCTTCGGCCAGTCTGTCTAGCCTCTGCCTGTCGACTACGCAGCCTCTCTCTCCGTTTTCCAGGATCTCTCCATAAAGGAGGCTACGTCTCTCGTCGGCCAAGTCTTTCGACAGTCTTCACACTGCCAGCTCCGGTAACCCTACGTGCCTCCACCTGTACCTCGAATTGCAGCGTCTCCTGAGTCACTGCTTTTCTTCTTTTTTTTCTCTTCCGCCTCCACATACCCTCGGCCCTTTTTATATTTTTTCTTCGACCCCTCTCTTCAATATGCCCTTAACCCTCAGCGCCTCGGTCATCGCGGCAGTAACACTTTCCTGTCTCCCCACGATAGTCGTTGCTGGCTTTAGCTCCTCCAGTAAGAGCAATATCGCCATTTATTGGGGGCAGAATTCCTATGGAGCTGCAACAGGGTCCTCATACGCACAGCAGCGCCTTTCATATTACTGCTCAAGTAAGCACACAGCCCTCCGAACCCCCAATCACCGACAGACCGAAGAGATAGAAGCTGATAGTTACACACAGACACCAATTTTGATGTACGCATCTGATCTTTGAATGTTGACTCCCAGGTACTGTCTCAGCACTTGAAAGACGTAGCTAACACGGACGGACAGGTGATACCACTAGCATTTTTAAATGTCATTAGCGATCCAATGGTCAACTTCGCCAACGCGGGCGACAACTGCACTGTATTCTCCGGGTCGACCTTGCTGGACTGTCCTCAGCTAGAGTATGTCGCTACATAAGAGTCTGCGTCTCTTAAATAGTCTCTCCTGGGAAATGCTAACAGAGACTTTTAGAGAGGACATACAGACCTGCCAGTCTACACATGGCAAGACTATCGTTCTTTCCATTGGAGGTGCCACCTACACCGAGGGTGGCTTTAGCTCCGTGTCCGCTGCACAGAATGCCGCTGACAAGATCTGGGCCATGTTTGGCCCTGTTCAGTCTGGAAGCTCTGTCAATCGACCCTTTGGCAACGCTGTTGTTGATGGCTTTGACTTTGATTTTGAGTCTACTACCTCAAACATGGCCCCTTTTGCGTTGGAACTCCGTTCCAAGATGGACGCAGCCACTGCTGGTGGTGGCAAGAATTATTTCCTCTCAGCTGCTCCGCAGTGCCCTTACCCTGACGTGGCCGACAACGACATGCTCTCAGGCGCCGTGTCGTTTGATTTCGTAATGGTACAGTTCTACAACAACTACTGTGGCCTGCAGTCGTTCGTGTCTGGGTCCTCAACGCAAAATAGCTTCGACTTCGGCACGTGGGACAACTGGGCCAAGACGATCAGCAAGAATCCAGATGTTCGCATTCTCCTAGGTATCCCTGGAAGCCCCACCGCAGCTGGCTCTGGATATATATCGGGGAGTGCATTGACATCCGTCATCAACTACGCGAGGCAGTTTTCCAGTTTTGGTGGCGTCATGATATGGGACATGTCCCAGGTCTATGCAAACACCGGTTTTCTCAGCGAGGCCAGCGAGGCTCTAAGAGCGGGCTCAACTTCGTCAGCTTCTTCAGCGACAGCGACAGAGCACAGCACAATTCACACAACGGTCACCACATCGACGTTTTCGGCAGTCACTAGAAGCTCGGCAGCAAGCCTAGTATTGTCGTCGGCCCCCTTCGTCAGCCCGACGACGTTACAGTCAACGGCCACAGTATTTTCATCCACCTCCACTGTCACTCTCTCCGCCGTTACGACCCGGACGACGAGGATGACCTACCCTGGACGAACTCCTGGGCTCTTAATCCAGACGACGTTTTCAACCGTCACGAGACACTCCCGAGACGGCACTAGGACGGGCTCTTGTGGCATCGTATCGACAACAACAGATACCGTAACGGCTTACATTACCGTGTCGGGTGCCACAAGCCAGGCGCCGACGCCAGACACCTCGCAGGCCTCGACGATCGCAAACACAGCAATCGCTACGTCAACCACAAAGTCCTCGGAAACAACGAGCACGCCTATCAAGCAATGGGGCCAGTGCGGCGGTATTGGATACACTGGCTCGACACAATGCGAGGCACCCTACACTTGTGTATACAACAGCGTCTGGTGGGCTCAGTGCCAATAAACACGAGCTGTCTTGTTTCGCGAGGGCTGATTCCTATTTCATCTTCGCTTTCTTGTCTTCTCTTATGGCTGTTTTGGCTGACCCTTTCAATGTTATTTTCTCCTTTCGACATTTGTTTGTATGGAGTCTGTAAGAAGCAGCGGGCATGCTTCTTACACGCGCGAGCTCGTTTGTCTGTAAGCTATCAAGAGACACGTCCATCCATCTGTCTTCTTGTATACATTTTTTTCCTATTGAATATTATATTTGCTGTCCACATCCCCAAAGACGTCACTTGTCCGCTGCATCTATTATTGGCAATAGAATAATCTATAACTTTACAACTCGCCTATGGTGGTTTGTTTTCCCGGTGGTAAAAAAAACATTTTTGGCTCTCTCTGCAGCCGTGTACTAAAGCATCCCATTGCAAGCGAGGGCTTTGCTATTTCCTTGGCCAGCACGGCATATGAGCGACAGGTTCGAAAAACACAAACCATACAAAGTACCGAGAGGTATCACACCGCACATTGGCACCGTATCCTTCAGCCCTCTGTTATTCTTCGCCCCCTTCCAAGCGGCCAGCGTCGTGCGCCTCAAATCCTCATCCTATGGCGCGCACAGCGAGATCCCCAAGCAATTGTGGGATTGCGGCACGATGTCTGCTCGAATAAATGTCCGAGCTAGACTCTGGAGGACCAAATATCTTCGCGCGGTTCTCTGACAGCACAAAGCCTCCGCAGGCAATCCGCACAACCCCCACGGCAGGGTTAGCCATATCGAGGGCCAGGTGATGTTTAACGTAGTGTGACAGGGCATCCGTGAACGGTGTGCTACTCGACTGAACCCTGTCTCGGCTCAGCTGTCGGCCGACTCTTAGGAATTCGTGCAGGTCTTCGTTTGGCACAAATATGTCGATTGTTTTGAGGCCGAACGCTGGCGCATCAGAGGCAATAGGATCAGACGAAGCAGACAGCTCGCTCATGACGTCCTTATCTGGCAAATCCACCATCTGCCGAGACCCCGGAAGCCGGAATGCCAGGGTCAAGACTGTATCTTTCGCCAGCGGGCCCCTCGTTGGCACTGTCGTTCCGTGGGCCCAGGCCTCCCAGCTGTGGATAATCTCCTTACTGGACAGGTGCAGAGGTATCACTCGACAGTCAAACGTTTTGGAGAGGAAATCAACAATGACAGTCTTGAGCGGTGTCGGCATTCTGAGTAGCAGCAGAGGCAGATGTAGGAACGGGTCCTTTGCGGCCGTGGCACTCGTGGTCGTGAGTCCCGTAGCCTCGGGGAGCGGCAGGAAAATGGCCGAGCACAGAGCATTTTCATACTGCAGAGATGCCCGCAACGCTGGCCTCGAAGTTGCCACAGCGTTTTGTGCGGCAACCCACCCAACCGTGACGACCTCGAGCGCGCCGGCGTTTGCCATGGAGCCGTCGCTGTCTCCATCGAGGCCAACCTCAACGCCACGGACAACGTCGGCTATGAGCATATCGCGCAGTTGCTGTTCTATGTATCTTAGACGGGCTTCAGGCAGGCCGCCCGGGCCAACAGACAAGGGTGACGCTCGGTGAAGCGAAAAGGTCGTGTTAAATATGTCACACTGTGGTTGCGCGAGAGCTTCTTCCGACTTATTTAGGCTGCCCGATCCAGGGCCCCTCCGCGGCGGTGGCGGAGACGACCATGGTGCATCTGCTCGAAGTCGTGCCATCTCGGTGCCTGTATTGTATATGCGTAACGGTGCGGCCTGATGGCATTCTGCGCGTAATGGTTTGACGAGGCTCGCGTCGACAGGACGCCATTTAACTACGGAGTAGGGCGCGTTTCGAGACACGGTCACAGTGCAATACCGTATACACACTGTTAGCATCACATCGCCAAGCGCTAAAGGTGGAGAGAGAGACCACCAAAATCGAAACCAGGACTTGACTGTAAGACATCACACAGCGTGACAAGCATAAAATACCCAGTATTGTACAGCTACGCAGATACAAAAAGTAGTTTGTGCTGTAAGAAAAAAGACGCCTCCCAGCCAAGACTGTACACCTCATTCCCGTATTGTCCCTCTCGAACCCTGGATATAAGACGTCTAACGCAGGGGTTGGCTCTCCGCCGACGTGCCGCATGGGGCCCGGGTGTGCAAGTCAGGCAGCTCCTTCGTTCCTACACACCAATGCTAAAGCCAAAGGATCCGTCGAATACATCGATCTTGTTGAGGTCTGGGTCTCCGCGCATGGATAGGAGAATGTCTAGTGGCGGAACACTGTCTGGGGTGTAGAAGCCTAGCAGATTGTCAACATCCTCGTCAGTCAGACTACAAAGCTCCTCGAAGGAGTAAGCGTCGCTGACTTTGGTCATCCTGAGCTATTAGCATGGTCCCGTTGAAGTCGTGCGTGCATGGAGAACGGGGAAGACGTACCATGCCATCCGTTTGGGTCCTTCCTCTGGGCCTGGCGCCATGCGCCGGAGCTTGACACGCAGCTCTCCCACCGAGTCTATGGCCCTGCCGGCTTGTTTTGGCAGAAGCTTTGCAATGTACTTGCGTATTGCATGGGCCAGCCGTGGGCCCTTCCCGTTGGTGCTGACCATGATCTGCAACGGCCCATCACGGTGCACGCTGCCGAAGTAGAAGTCGCACTCTGGCGGCACATCAGCCACGTTGACCGCGACACGCTTCTCCTTGCACAGCTTCCATATCCGAGTCGACGACTCGGGGTCGTCGACGGCCACCAGCACCATATCGGCGCCGTCAAGGTCGGTCGGTTGGAACAAGCGGTCGACATGTTGGATTTGCCCCTGGCTCACGCGATAGGCCACTTCGGGATTGAGGCCAGAAGCTGGTGCCACCACAGTCACAGCGGCGTCAGCATTGAGACAGTGGAGGATTCGTCCGGCAGCGACCTGGTCAGGTCAGAAATGTGACCATGTCGTAAATAGGGTAAGTGCGCTGTAAGAAATGGACGAGACGGGCAATCAATCAATTGGAAGTATACACACCTGACCTCCGCCCACGACAACGACTTTTTTCCCCCGGATCTGCCAGGCGATGATCAGACTGCCCCCCCCCTGGATTTCTGGGAATCGGGGTGCCATTCCTGCTGTAGCTATGGTGCGTCGAGAAGCAGACGTCCAGCAGTGAGTTTGCATCGAGAAGACGTCATGTTTTGAGCCTGGCCTGGCTGGCACTGGCTGTTTAGCCTCCACATTTCTTTGATTTTCTTGCCGGGCTCTGGAGTGGTTGCCTGATAGCGATAAGCAGCCTACCAAAGCAGCTCCAGCAGTCCGCCAAGGCCCGGCCTGGTTAGGCTAAACATCGTAGTGGGAAACGTCGTTTCATATTATTACATAAACATGTCAATCTGGAGTTGCGCAAACACAAAATCGCAAGAACATCTAGAAGCTGCCTTTCCACCTCCAGCCCCCCCCGATCCCACCATTTGACGAGTCGCCAACTCCTCGCCCCAGTTCCCCGATTGAGAGCTACCGAGAGCACAGCCGGGATTTTAGCCTGCCGCGTTTGACCCGACTTTCAACTTCTCGACGCCTGCCTGCTGTTGCTGCCATTTCCGACCTCCCGGCCGCTTTCCCCGGGCCTTCGGTCTTCTGGCCTTCGCGTTTCGACCTCCGCCGCTGCTTGCTGCTCAGAGGAAACAACGGGCCGACGGCTGTGTTTTAGGTGGATGGGCCGCTGCCGGCCAAGGAGCATTGCTCAGATTTTGCAATGGCCTCGCGGAAGCTTGGGGGCGGTAGGATTTTAGGAAGCGGTAAGGGCCTTGCGCCGCCGCCTGAGGGTGGACCGACACAGCGTTCTGCACGATCCGCGAGTTCGTTTCCGCCGTCTGAGGCGAGCATCCCTTTACACGGGTCCGAAAATGCCGCCAGCAAACAGCCACCCCGCACCCGGAACCCGCTGCCCGATGCGAGCCAGGATCTCTCTGCAAATATTAGCCTGGCGGCGCCTTCACTGCGCAACCACGGCCAGCTGCTATGCCCCATATGCGAAGAGGAAATGGTGAGCGTTTTAACCCCACATCTAATTTCGTGTTTTTTTACTAACGGGCGATTTGTAGGTGACGCTACTCCAGCTCAATAGACATATCGATGATATGCACCAAGAACTTCCGGAGACACAGCAAGACGAAGTAAAGACGTGGTTTGACAAACAAGTAACCAAGGCCAAAAAATTCCAACCCCTCTCCATAATCAACCAGAAGCTCCGTGGCCTCGAAGTATTCGAATCCAATGAACCCCCATCTCCTGAAATCCCTCAAGGGCTACCGGCCTACGGAGGTCCGTCTAGGTCTCCTCCTGAGCCCGCCTTCGACCCCGACGAATGGATTACGCGGAGGCACTGGCAGAGATCGACTGGACATGATGTATGCACCGACCCGACGTGTGCAAAGGGCCTGGGGCCGGTAAATGGAACCATCAATTGCCGAAGCTGCGGTAAGCTCTTCTGCGAGACGCACACCATGTACCAAATGAAGCTATCGCGCTCGGCGAGCCACGAACCAGTACGGGGCCACTGGGCCCGAGTATGTGAGACTTGTTACAAGTCGCGCCCTGGCTACAATGACCATCACGGCACCGAGGACGACCTGACAAACAGCTTTCTATCGAACCGAAAAAAGCGCATCGAGCGACAAAATCTAGAGATAGCTAGACTGGAAAAGCGGCTTACTCGTCTAACCCAGTTGTTGGCCGACCCGTCGGCGGAGGTGGTTGCCGCCGCCGCCACTGCCGCGGGAGGAGGGATTGGGGGCGGTGGTAGTCTTTTGTCTCCGATGGTAACTCTCTCGAGCCACAAAAACCTTCGAAAAACGATCGAGCAGTCAGTGGTGATGTGGGAGGACGATTCATCTGTGCTGCGGTGCCCTTTTTGTCAGCAGGAATTTGGATCCTGGACCTTCCGCCGGCACCACTGCCGCATTTGCGGTAGAGTCGTTTGCGCAGATCAGCAGACTGGTTGCTCGAGTGAAATTGGTCTTAGTGTGGCCACTCCTCATACCGGTAGCAGTCGCCCGGTGGCATCAATGCGAGCTGCGACGGGTCCTTCAGAGAAAGCGCACAGTCCGGGGAGCGACAAAGTCGATGTGGACGTACGGATGTGCCGCGATTGCATGGCTACCATCTTTTCAAAGCGAGACTTCGACGCCGCTTCTGCGCACAAGCCTGCCGACCAACGAGCATACGAGACGCTGCGTCAGTTTGAATGGGGCATTCGTCAGATGATGCCCCTGTTTCAACGCTCTCTGCAGGCTCTACAACCCGACGCATTAGGATCAGATACTGCTCCTGCTGCGCGCGCCCAGATTCAAGAGGCCGCCAAAATCCGAAAGCGGCTCATGGACAGCTTCACCAAGTACAATCTAGCAGCCGTACGATTGCGCGATCTCAAGACGGACAGTGCGACGCAGCAGCGTTTGCAGAGGTCGGTCTACTCAGCAGCATCGGCTTTTTTACATGCCAACATGGTACCCCTGAAATATGTTCCGAGGATACTCCGGTCGCAACAGCCCCCCCTAGGCACATCCTCTATTCACCGAAGGCTACTCGCGAACCTGGGGAATGGTGGTGGATCTCGCATGTCGCCACTTCGCAGCGGTGAGTCCACCGGCGACGGGACTGAAACTGCGAGTATAGCTGGTAGCGAGGTGAGCACAGCCGTTTCTGTGCTCGAAACTGAGGAGAAGGAGCTGCAAGAGAGGCTTGCCGTGTTGGAAGAGCAGCGTTTTCTTGTGCAGCAAATGGTGGACAACGCACGCGGTTCACAGAGGTTTGAGGAAGTAGGCGCCCTCGGTCGCAATGTCCAGGAGTTGGATGAGGAAATTGATCGGTTGAGGCGACAGGTCAATGGCATAGAAGAGCGCTGGGAAGGCCTATATGCGGCTGGGGGTGCTTAACGCTGGCTCTGGCTCGCCACCTGAGGAAGCAAATGCCCCGATGTTTAAATTGTATTAGCATGCACGGCGTGAGGCGTTTGGTTTGGTCTTCTGTGTGCTTTGTGCGTAACGGGGTTTCTTGTTCCTATATATAGCCTCTGGGTTGATACTTTATCTGGGAGTATCACGGAAATTTGATGGAGATGCCAGGGTTCAGTATCTCTTAAGCACTCTGCTTCTAAGACAAGTCAGCAGTCTATTTGCTACCCGTCCCCAAGCCCGTTCGTTCTAGAGACATGACGTGGGACGTGGGACGCAAGTATCGGATTTTGTTTAGAAGAATGATACAGGGCAACCATAGTCCCGCCAACGTATGCGGATGGTATTGAAAATGAAAAGGTTTCGCCTATATTATGCATTCGTCCAGGAACAATATGTGGCATCGTCTAAAAACAAAACAAAAAATAGGCCGTTGTACGCTTTGAAACGTTCAGACGGACGAAGCAGGCAAGTTGCGTTGCGCTTTTCTAATGCACGACGCCCTCAACACCACCTAAAAAGCGGCGCACACGTCCGATCTCTAGGTCGCCCTTCTCACTCTCCACAGCACGCATTAAGCCATCAAGATGATTGTCCACGTCGGTGTCCGAGCACTTTGTCGCAAGGGCGACCAAGCGTCGGAACTTCAGTTCAATCTCCCGACTACGGCTCTTGAGAGCCTGCTCGGCCTGCCGTGTCTCGATAGAGCGCAGCCGCAATGCGTTAATTCGAGCCTGTAGGACAACAGCCGAAGGTACAGTTGACGCGTCGCCGGCTAGCACGCCGTTGCCGTTCACAGTTCCGGGGAAAGGCTTCGTAGCGGTTATGAGGCTCTCCATTTCGGCCTCCCAGCTTGTTGTGCTGTCCAGATCGCTGTGCGGTCGCCCCCGTGCCTGCTCGAGCTCCATGATACGGAACTTCTCCTCGTCTTGCGCACGAGACAGATTCACGACCTTCTGACGTGCTTGTTGCTGGCACTTTGCCTTTTCCTCGAGCGCATCAAGTGCCCGCCTTGCCTCACCTAGCTGTGACGAAGCTGTGCGGAGCGACGCATATAGTGAGTCAATCCCTTGCTGCTTCGCTTTCATTTCGCCCTGAAACGCTGAGGCAGTCTCCGTCAAAAGGTGTGTTATTGCTTTTGTAGGTTAGTAACGGTGAATCTTGGCCATGAGTCTTCTCATGAAGGAAGGGGGCAGTCATTGCTTACATGATACAATCTCATCACTGCTCTCACGACTCTTTTGGCTTCCGCTGATAACCCCATTTCGCTGGCCATCAAGTGCATCGCCGTTGATGCCCTCGCCTGTAGCGCTGCCGCTGCCCACGCCAAAATCTAAAGGCCGCAGGCCCTGTCGGTTGGGCAAGTTGGGATCAGCACACACCTCAAGGAGCTGCGATATGATGCTGCGGTTACCAATCTTCGCCGCAATATTCAAAGCCGTGTCCCCAGCCTTGTCTTGTGCGTTGACGATTTCGCTCATGAAACGAGCCAGGCCAAGCTTCGCGGGCGCGGACGAGGAGAGATTTCCGTTCAGGCTCGGTTGAACAACTTGGCTGCTCGGCGCGCTCCCTTGACGAACCACCCATTCGAGAAGGCACTGCAGATAATACCGGCTTGCGGCACTTCTGCCCTTAACAGAGCTTGTGACGGCAATGTGGTGTAATACCGTTCTGCCCTTCGCATCACGAACTTCGATCGTGCTACCAAGAACGTCCAGGAGATCAGGCATCGAGTTGTGTTCGTGTGAGTTTGTAACAAGACATGCGCGCATTAAAGCCGTCTCACCGATGGCGTTGACTCTGAAGGGATTTGCTCCGCTCACAATCAGCGCACGCAAGAGAGGCATACGCGACAACGTGGCCGCCCAGTGCAATGCCGTGTGGCTCTGCGCATCAATAGGCATGTCTAGCTCGGGCGGGGTCATGTGGCGAAGCACATCATACCGAGTCTGGTTGGTGCCGTTTGAATCCATGAACAACGACATCAATGTGTTGCGTTTATTCTCGGCATCAGGGGAAACTTCGAAAGGCAGCGGTGCCAAAGGACTCATGCCGTCAAAGGCAGGGTGAAGATCAAGGCCCGCCTGGCTATAGATAAACGACTCGTTGGGTTCTGTAGGAGAGCCTGGAAATGCAACAGCGTTGGCGTACGCATCGGCAGAGCCAGAGAAGGCAAAACTGTCGGCAGGTGTTGCAGTCAACCTGGCGCGCTTGCGAGGAGGTTCTCCGTTGTCCCCGCCGTTGACTTGCTGATTGCTTTGGGATTGGGAGAGATATGTTGTGGAGTCGTCGCGGTTGTACTCAGACATGTAGCTCTGCTGAGAGTTCGTGAGCTCATCGCCTTGCAAGGACGGTTGCCGCGTGAAGCTTGGAGCTCGAGTCGGGCCATTCCGATCTGGCTGGCTGCTCGCAGTTTTGTTTCGTGGACCTGGCGAATCAAAGCGGGCCTTGCTAATAATGCCGACCATGTTGGAAGCTGTATTTGAGATGCCCTTGAAAAAGGTGCCAGATGCGCCGTTGGCTCGGCTTTCATTACTCGCATTATAGAGGCGTTTCCGCTGAGCGGCCATGGCTTGCTCCTTGGTGGGCGTGTTGAAGTTGCCCTGGCCCGCAACACCGCCGTCTTGGCCCATGTCGTAAGTGAGAAGAGGGCGAAGAATCTCCTCAACACCATATTGGCGACACACTTCGACGCCTCGTTCAAAGCAGATCCACGTACCCTGGTATTTACCATAACCGCCCTGAATCTTTTCGTGCTCTCCAGTTTGGATCTCCTTTTCGAGGATCTTGGTGCGCTTGCCTTTATCAACGCCAGCCACCTTTAGGATCTGCGTGGCATTGAGCCAAGAGTCGTGGCGGCGGCGCATGACTGCTATGCCATTCACATCCATCTCGTAGACATTGGTATTTGAGTAAACAGCCTGGCACACTGTTAGCACGGGGAGAGACAAGGAGGAGGTAGCAAACGCCAGTAGACCCTGGTAGGGTGCGGAGGGCGCGAAAACCAAAGCACCACAACCTTCCGAGACTGAAGAAACAAAAAGACAAAAAACATCCTCCCCCAAAACGCAAAGGAGAACGCACCGAGTAGATTTTCATCGGGTCGTCTTCTTCGGGTTTGGGCTGCGATCCATCGGCAAAGGGGCGATAGCCAGAAGTCGACAATGAGCCACCCGGCTGCGAAGAATGGGCGTTCATTGCGAACGACTGTTGTGAGGATTGCGACTGCTGTGATGCTGAAGGCATTTGGGCGACGCCGCTCATCGAGCTGCTTGAGTGATCGAAGGACGCGCCGGCGGAGAGATGCGCCGCGTGGGACGGATGAGGTGGTAGGGGGGCAGCCAACTGCACAGATGAAGCAGCCGGTGATGGATTTAGGGCGGCGGAAAGATGCTGGACCTGAGGCTGTGCCTGTGGGGGGGGGGGGCCGCCGGCAGCAGAAAAGGATGCACGGTGGGAGTGGAGGGCGGTGGTGACGGTAGCAGAGGCCATACAGGGCGATCTTGCAGACGGGAGAGCCAAGACAGCGAACTGGCGGGATCGGTTAGCGAGCGAATTATCGTTGTGCGAGGGCGGGTGCCGTTCGGGAGGTAAATGTTCAAGACGACGGATTGGAGATGTCGGGGACGTGGAGGAAGTTGAGGGCTGTACCAGCAGACTCCGTGAGTGGGAGCAGAGAACGAACACGAAGGGAGCAAAGACGCGCGGGAAGATGAAATGGGCGGAGAGGGAGACAAAGAGGGTCTAGTCTCAATTTGACGTGCAGACGGGGTTGAGCGAGACTTTGTTGGAGAGGCGACGTAGCGAAGGCCAGAGGGGAAAACGAACAAAATAAATATGCGGTGCGCAAAAGGGCGAACGGAGTCAAGGGGAACGGTGTGAAGAGGATTGAGGGTCGATGTGTGGCAAGAAGAAGGAAAAGACGAAATGGCCTTGATGTTCGAGCGGCGGCAGGCAGAAAGAGAGAATAGCCTTCGCGTCAACACAGCCGAGGGCTAAGCTGGCCGACGAGTGGTAAATGAAACAAGTGACAAGGACCGCAGGATTCTGGTGTTGGCAGCAAGCTCTTACTCCATTCTCTGACCAGAACGGCGTGTTGAAAATCAATTAAAAGTTGAGGTGTCGCGGACGTGTCGCTTTCGTGATTTTGTGTGGGTTTCTCTGTGTGGGCGTTGCCACACGACGCGCCTTGCTTCATAAAATTAGGGGGGGGGGGGGGGGGCGGTTCGCCGCGACAGCACTGGCCAATCACAACAGGCCACAGCTGGCCTTCTACCAAAGTCCTACGCACCGTGCGGCTGTCGGAGAAAGGTACATCTTCGCGTCGCGCTCAGGCTGCCAGCTCTCTACGAGTGCCTTGTGCCTATGCATAATTCTGCGCACAGTATGTGTACAGTATTCTTTCTCAGTTCAACTCTCCAACGCAACGGAGAAAATATCATTTCGAAGCCTGCAGCAGCTCGTCTATTCACGACCACCATGATCTCGCCCACTCGGCTAACCCTACCCCCAAAACCGCTCCATGTCTATCGCCAACTTCTCCGGGAGGCGTCGTATCTTCCACCAGTGTGCCGGGCGCACATTGAGCCACGCATCCGACTTCGGTTTAGAAACCATAAAGGGGGTTCGCCACCGGATAAGCGCCTCCGCCAAGCCCGACATGACCTTCGCAACCTCCGGGCAGCCAACCTGGGTGACATGGGCCGTATGCGAAAAGTTATGATGGTAACATTTGGCCGAGTTGGCTGGCGGCGCCATGAACTCTTCGCGGACCTTCGCAGTCCTGAGCAGCCGGACAGCTCTGCGCAGCTGCTTGGTACCATTCGTGAAACCGGGCCTACCAGGGACTGGCTGGACAGGTGGGACACGAAGAAGATTCTCCTGTTCCTCAGGAGCCAGGCCAACCACATGCTGCGCAGCTCGCCACGTCCAAAGGTTTCTCTGAAAGGGCTCGATCCTGGAAAGGCAGTGCCACCTTCGAGCATTTGGGGGAGGCCCCTACACGAAAGCACCGCACGTTCAAAGGAGAAAAAATGGTGGAAGCAGTGTGCAAACCGTGTCTTACCACCGCTGCCGCGGGGTGAGTGGGAGCTACTGAAACAGTTGGCGACTGGTGAGGCGGGCGCCGAGTGGGCTGTGCCAGCAAGGCGGACCCCGGGTGCTCCGGGAGCTTCACCCGCATCAGCCGCGCTGGTAGATGCAGCGGCAGACGACCGAGTGATGTGGGAGTGGGAGAAGTTGGCGACGGCACCCATCCGGGTTGTCGAGCGGCCCACCTCGAGACGGTTTCGTCTCTCCGCAGGGGCTGACCTGGCACCACCAAATTCAAAGTACGAAGGGCCAGCCATTGGTGTTCACAACTACACTCCACGGTTCTGGCGGAGGCTATACGAGGAGGTGTGGCAGATGACAGCCGTGATGGAGAAAAAGGCTGTCGGATCAGGGGGGGGCTGGAACATCACATGGGGTGGAGTGCCACTGCGGCCACTCCCGCCATCGGCCACCAGCTTCGAGTTCTTTGAAGGGGTTAACAGCCAGGGCGCTCTTCTTAAGCGACCCGACAACCTGGCAGAGGAAAAGGCTTCGAATCTGCATTGACACAGGTTGAGGAGACATGTGTGGAGGTGCTCGACGGGCAGTAGTGGACTATCTCTGCAGAACCAATTCGGAGGAATGAGTAACTCCGCTTTTTGTTTATTTCGTTCTTGGCCTTGCAATCATGATATTCGTAAGGCTCGCGGACGGCCAGTTATCGGTTGCTCGCCGCCAATTCAAGGAGTCCGTCGCCCTCGACACGCATTCCAACCCACTCGTCCATCATTTTGGCACCGATTCTCTCGTAAAACTTGATGCTTGGTTCGTTCCATTTGAGCACGCTCCATTCCAGACGACCACCACGCATAGCGACAACTTCCTTGGCTAGTGCCGCGAGAAGCTTCCGGCCGTAGCCCTTCTTCCTCTGCGATGGACGCACAAAGAGGTCCTCAAGGTAGATTCCTGGCCGCGCACGCCATGTGCTGTAGTTGTAAAAGTACAGTGCAAGGCCTGCAGGGGTGCCTTGCGGTGTGAAGACAAGAAGACACCGCGCGGGACGGTCTGACGATGTTGGCTCTTCTGTTGCCACTGCTAGATCTGGATCTGCCGCCTGCGTCGCCGGCGAAGCAAATGCAATGGTGCCCAGCAGCTTCTCCTCTGTGGCTTCCACGCTGCCAATCTCGTGCTCGTAGTCTGCCAGCTCGCGGACCAGTTCTAGAATTAACGCAACATCTGGATTGGTTAGCGGGGCCGAGGCTGGTAGATCAAAGGACTCGTGGGAAGTGAACTGCAATCGAGGCTACCTTCACGTCGAGCGAGGCGGAGGGTAGGCTCTTCAGAGGCCATTGCTACGGCGGGAAGTATAAAGCGTATTCTCGTTTTCTTGTGGACTATTTTATGGGATAGCGATAATGTCGAGTTGGCATCTACTATTTTTTTAACTTCCGGTCTGTGAGGACCCTACGCTTACAGAGAGGATCGCCCCTCCTATGGTCCCGCTTTCTGCTAACTTCCCCGCCCCATGCTTCACAGTGCGCGTGTCTTTATCGGATCTGACTAAACATCACGTTTAATTTTTGATGCCCTCAACCAAAGGTACGGAATAAAGATTGCTAGAATGACGACAGCTGGCTTTGTCCCGAGGTAGCCCGAGACAGTTTTTTCTCCTCCTCCTCCTCCTTCCTCATCTTCTCCTTCATCTTCTTCTTTTTTTTATTTGCCATTCCGCGCGCTCTTCCCTCTAGCAACCCGCCACGAATAGATCGCCCTTGTTCTCTTCGTTTGCGGCTCCTCGCCGCGCTCATTACGGAGAGCCAACGGACACGTGTGGCAGCTGCGAAAACTACAGCAGAGGCCCAAGCTGTTGTGGAAACAATAGAAGAGCGTCACCGACTCCTTCAGCGGCCTTCGCACTGGAGCCGGGATGGGTGCTGTCACATTGCCAGTGCACGGCACAGAGTTTGCAACGTTCACACCTGCTCGGGGCATTGCGTCACCCCCTGACCTTCGTATTCTGCACTTTAACGATGTCTATCACCTAGACCCCTCGTCTGCCGAGCCGGTTGGTGGTGCTGCCCGCTTCCAGACGGTCGTCAACGAATACCGCTCACCGGAGCGGTTTATGGGCCAGCCGGATCTTGTCACGCTCTTTTCTGGCGATGCATTCAACCCGAGCCTGGAGAGTTCGGTTACCAAAGGTAGCCATATGGTGCCCATTCTCAATCGGCTCGGTACTACATGTTCCTGCATTGGGAACCACGACCTTGACTTTGGGGCCAAGCAGTTTGAGTACCTCGCCCGCAAATGTACATTTCCTTGGCTGATTGCAAACGTTTTCGATCCCGCGCTCGGCGACGATGTGCCCATTGGTCATGCGAAGCGTACATTCATGGTCACATCATCTAACGGCATAAAGATTGGTTTGATCGGTCTTGGAGAGCGTGAATGGCTAGAGACGGTGAACGCACTTCCGCCCAACATTGTGTACAAGTCTGCCACAGAGACGGCCAGACTCTTGATCCCGCAGTTGAGAAAGGACGGCGCCGAGATGATCATTATCCTGTCCCATGCGCGAGAGCCAAACGACATCAAGCTAGCCCAGAACCTAGCAGGTGAGGCCGACCTCATCCTCGGAGGCCACGACCACTATTATTCGCACAGCTTGATCAAAGGCACACACGTACTCCGCTCAGGCAGTGACTTTAAGCAGCTGAGCTACCTCGAGGCCTGGCGACGGAATGGCAACGTGGAAGGCGCAGAGAGAGTCGAATGGGACTTTTCCATCCGGCGGCGGGATATTGTCTCGTCGATTGCACAGGACCAGCCGACTCTGGACCTTGTCGAGGAGCTCACAGCTAAACTTAAGCAGAGCCTAGAGAAGGCGATCGGGTGGACAGCCACGCCGCTCGACGCACGCTTTACCACGATCCGCGCTCAGGAGAGCAACTTGGGTAACTTCGTGTGCGACATAATGCGCCTCCACTATCAGGCCGACTGTGCTGTCATGGCGGCGGGAACCATCCGGGGTGATCAGGTCTACCCACCAGGGCCTGTGCGTATCAAGGACATCACAGACTGCTTCCCTTTTGAGGACCCTGTTGTGGTTATCAGAGTGACAGGTCAGGCTATCTTGGACGCACTGGAGAACGGTGTATCGTTATATCCTGCGTTGGAGGGTGAGTGACTGAAGGAGAGACTTTGGGCATAACGTACTTTGGACACCAGACAAAGAGAAACTAACGGTGCTCTAGGCCGATTCCCCCAAGTCTCCAATATCAAGTACGAGTTCGACCCGACCAGGCCACCTGGTTCCCGCATCACAAAGTGGGAGCTTGGTAGTGACTCTGTGAACCTGCGGAAAAAGTACGTTCTTTGCACGCGAGGTTACATGGCACGGGGGAAAGGTATGTTTACTTTTTGGGGGGATATTCCATCTCCTAGATTTTCCTACTTTTTTCCCTCGTGACCGGCCGCTGAGTTTCTTTACACTAGACGGCTACACAAGCCTCTTAGTGAAGTCCGAAGGTGGATCTGCCGAGGAGATTGTCGACGAGGAGAGTGGAATTCTCATCTCCATGATGCTACGACAGTACTTTATGGCTCTCAAGGTTCTTGATCAGTGGACGCACTGGAGCCCACCGATGGAACACCACTGGGAGCGTGTTGCATCCGGTGTCGAGTGCCACCACCCGCACCTACGTCGGGGCCCAACGGTAGCCGGTTCTGCACCTTCTGCATCCTCTGCATCCCCCACAGACCTGCGACCGAGTGTACTTGATCAGCCTCTCATGTCGCCCGGCAACAATGGGGAGAGCTGGGAAGACTGGACAGCTGCTCGCCTGCGTCAAAGACGATGCAGTGCCGTGCCGTTTGATGAGCGTGTCGTTGACGATGCTACGCCGTCGCCAAATGCAGAAGAAATGCGCCGCATTGACCGTCAGATGCAGGTCATGCGACGTGTGGCCCGCAAATGGCGCCGCCTGGTTGGTGTTCAAAGTTGCGTTGGCGATTCACTAACTGGTGCGGAGTGCGAGGCAGACTGGACGAAGGCGATCGCGCCGCGGGTTGAGGGGCGTATCCGCATCGTGGGGGAAGGTACATAGCTAAAACGTCAGCAAGGGGAGCGCTTTCCCACTGCGCCGAAATATATAGCGTCTTCCCCCCCCGGCTACCGTTACTCGTTGAGGCCTGTCGTCGGCATAAAGCTGTATTCGGCCAGTACGAGGTAAGATACACTCGGCAAACGAGGTGTGTTGGAAGCCTGTAAAAGGCCCGAAACCAGAATAGAAACAAACCGAGAGAAAATAGACTTTGCATCACGCCATTCTGTAGCTTTAGTTGTGCTTTACTGGTGTTGACCTGAAATGCGCCTCAGCGTCATCTCTGTGACCGCACTGTTTAGTAGGAGGAGTGATCCGAGTCGACTTGCACACGTTACGCAAGCAAGTACATCGGGCACTGCTCCGACTGAACGGGAAGCGAGACTTGGTCAATCAGAAAGGCAACGCACAAGTTCTGCGCTGTCAGTCTTACATTGACACCTGCGGCAACAGAGTTGTGAGAAACAACGACAGTGGGACTGCGGAAGCACGCGAGCTGGCTGCTCCATGGTCGGCAGCAAGTAGGAGCAGGATAGATGCTTCCAAGCTCCCCCGCGTCTTGCGTGTGACTCGCAGGTCTCTTTCGTTTGCTCACCATATGCGTTTGCCGCGTGGGAGAGCGAGGCGTAAATTGGGTGATAATACGCAGTGGGCAGAGGCACGGGATGGAGCTTACGAGGGGGATTGCATATTAACATTTCAAAAAGAGCTGGAAGCAGAGATTACTTTCGAGTTTGCAAGACACAAGACAGGATGCAGGAAGAAGACAATCCTGTCGGTAGTTCCAGCCGTGAGCAGTAATACCGAGTGTTACTAACAAGGCAATTTTTTGTGGTTTACGACCAGAGATCCGATCAGAACGTCTGTCAGCCACGTACGTGATCGGGTGATGGACAGGGAAGCAGACAAGAACATCGCAATCGAACACAGGAGAAAAAAGAAAGGGGAAAAAAGGAAAGGAATTTATCAGAACCCATCCATGCATGCCGTGATTTCTTGGATGGACCAGCCCTCTTCCTGAACTCCGGACGCCTCTTCTCGGTCTTCTCCTTCTTCCCCATTGTCTCTTTAGCGACACCCGCGGGCCTTGGATTGGTTCGCTCAGGGTGGGTTATTTGTCGGAGCCTGTGCCTACGGAGTACTCCGCACTGTTCAGCATATCTTTGCGAGCCCCAGTGGATGTTTGGGGAAGCTGTGCATAAATACTCCGTACGACGCATTACGAGGCATCTACCCACGTGGTCTATGGGGCGCTGTCCCGCGGTGGCGAGAGCGAATCACACAGGCCAGGCCACGCACACTATTAGCCAGCCTAGTGACCTCTGGCACTGATGATGGGTGACTAAGGGCGCCGTGACTAAGTATTAAATCCCGTGCCCGGCATTCGCCCCTGTTGCTCTGGGCACCATTTTTAGCGCTGTCAGAACTCGGCACCCTTCGCGTTGCATCGTTGTGACGTCTGCCCGATCGAGTCTTTGAGGCTTCTTCGAGTCTTCTTCGAGTCTTCTTCGAATATTCTTCCGAGTCATCGATTCTCCGTTTTGCATGCCTCGCACTCACTCTGTACCCGGTCTCACCTCCGTCCCAATCTAGACTTCTTCTACCTAGGCATGCCTACTCGACGCGCTCCCTGTTTAACATCTCGTCATCTCGCGGCTACGCTGAAGACAATCGACAATGCCGACACCGGACATGGCCGGCACCCCCGTCTCCCGCACGTCGCATGACACTGCCAGCCCACGCTCTAGATTTTCTCTCAGTGCAGTGCCCTCCGTCTCTCATCATGGCCTGGAACCCCCTCTTTCGGTCAGCCCTCAGCCGTCGCCAAGAACGCGTCCAACCACGCACTTTAGCAATAACCGCAGCAGCAACGACGTCGTCGATGACATGAGTCTGGCGCGTGCGAGCCCTAGCGGGCCTCCCACTGAAACTACGGCTCTGCTTGAGAACATCCTCAACGACCGCCGCTGTTCACATGCCGGTTCTTGCAACCATGGTACATTTTCGCCTCGGCCGGATAGCCCGTCTCCGAGTAACGGTAGCTACAACACCGGCGCCGGCTCGGCGGACGATGGGCCGAGCGTCCCGGTACCCGTACTTGACGGCCTGATGTCGACCATCTCCGGAAGCCGGAACAGTGGCAACTGGCGCCGTAGCCTGGCCAAGAAGGTCCGCAGCAAAAAGATGAGCACATCGAGTGTGCTTGCTGAGCGTCATGGCCTAGCCGATACAGGGTCAATGTGGGTTTTCTGATTTTACCGTGTTCGATGCTCTCAACAAAATTATTTTGCTGCTGCTAATACTTTTGCCAGGTACCTGGCTTATTACATACCTTCCGTTTCCTGGATGAGCCAGTACAAACTGTCCTATCTCAAGGGTGACTTTATTGCTGCTATGACCATTGCTGGCATATATCTCCCCATGTCGCTGTCCCTCGCCAGTAACCTTTCTCACGTGCCGGCTATCAATGGTCTCTATTCCTATGTCTTCAACCCGATGATCTACGCGCTTCTCGGTAGTTGTCCACAGTTGGTTGTCGGGCCCGAGGCAGCTGGTTCTCTACTGGTCGGCACTGTTGTTCGTTCCAACGTCGACTCCGGACGTGGCGAGGAAGATGACGGTGTGCTTCATGCTAAGATCTGCGGTGTCGTTGCGGGAATTGCCGGCGCAACTGTTTTGCTTGCAGGCATTGCACGCCTCGGCTTCCTTGACAGCGTGCTCTCTCGTCCCTTCCTGCGTGGCTTTATCTCTGCCATTGGCTTCGTCATCTTCGTCGATCAGCTCGTGCCTGAGCTTGGCCTTGCTCAGTTGGCGTCCGAAGCCGCCAGCGTCAACCATGGAAGCACGGTTGATAAAGTGCGCTTTATTTTCAGAAACGTTGATAAGGTTCACAAGCTCACTGTCGCCGTGTCTTTCGTGAGCTTTGCAGTCATCATGGTTTTCAGGTATTCTACTCCTTGGCTCTATTTTGCTTTCCTTTGTTTGCCCTGTGTGCCCTTGTCTTTCGCTGCTCCACCTCAGTTCTCCTCATTTGTCTTTTTTGTCTTTTTTTTCTCCTATTTACTTCTCGTCATGTTTTCTAACCCGTCCCAGAGAAATCAAACGCCGGATGCAGCCGCGCTACCCCAGCGTTGCATATATTCCCGACAGACTCTTTGTTGTTGTCCTGTCAGCATACCTTGCTTGGTGCTTCGAATGGGACCAGCAGGGCGTGGAGATTCTGGGCACTGTCCAAGCCGCCTCTGGTCACCTCTTCGCCTTCCGGTGGCCTTTCCAGACCTCCTATATGGGCCACATCCGCGAGTCGATGAGCACATCCTTCCTAATTGCGCTGCTCGGCTTTTTCGAGTCGTCTGTCGCTGCAAAGAGCCTCGGTGGTCAAGAGACATTTCCTGCTATTCAACTCAGCGCCAATCGCGAGCTTGTTGCCCTGGGCGTGGCGAACTTTGTTGGTGGATGCTTCATGTCACTGCCAGCCTTTGGTGGCTATGGTCGAAGCAAGGTAAACAAGCAGACTGGGGGTAAGACCCCGATGAGCTCGATCTTCCTAAGTCTTATTACCCTTGTCGCCATCCTGTTTCTCCTGCCATACTTCTACTATCTTCCTGTAAGCCACTCTCCACCACTTGACTTTCTGTGCTTCTCCCACTTTTTTAACATGAAAAGAAACCCGTTCTCTGCTCTATGATTAGTGTGGTCGCATGGTCCTTGATTGAGGAGGCGCCCTCTGATGTCTCCTTTTTCTTTCGCATACATGCCTGGCCCGAACTTGGCCTCATGCTAGTCATTGTACTAGCAACGATCTTCTACTCGCTCAACCTAGGTATCGCTATCGGTATTGGGCTGTCCCTTCTGCAGGTGATTCGCCACGCCACACGACCACGAATTCAAATTTTAGGCCGTATCCCTGGGACTCAGAGATTCGAAAATGCAGAGGATCACCCAGAGCGCCTAGAGTTTATTGAAGGCTGCCTCATCGTGAAGATCCCTGAGCCTCTCACCTTTGCTAACACGGGCGAGTTGAAAACGCGCCTGCGGCGGCTCGAACTTTACGGCACGAACAATGCCCACCCGGCTCTCCCCCGACTACGTTGTGAAGAACATAACCGGAATGTCATTTTCGATATCCATGGTGTTACGAGCATGGACGGCTCGGGTACACAAGTTTTGGAGGAAATTGTTCGCAGCTATCGCGAGAGAGGCGTGCGTGTATTCTTTAGTCGTGGCCCAGACAGGATGCATGAAGTCTGGCAGCTGATGCAGCTGTCAGGTATTGTCGACCTCATCGGCGGCGAATCACATTACGTTGATGATGTTCAAGAGGCCCTCAAAATGACAGAGGTTGAAGAAGGAAGCGAACTTGGCATCCGAGAATCTCCTCTACCCCGGTAGCAGCATCGACGTTTTCTCCACTTCCATTTTTGGTCTTCTGTTCTATTGGGAGGAGGGACTTGACCTCTTTTATTTCTCATTCCTATTTGTTTTTACATCTTGGTTAGGAAAAAGGCTGGTCTGTTCATTGCTTGCTATGCTTTGAAGTGTGGTATTACCATTCTAGTCTTTTTGCGTCCTTTTGGCTATTGGTGTTTGTACTTCTATGTGAAGGAATTTCGTGACTACTCGTTCAGACCCAAAACTATCAATTTGCGAGGCTCTGTTCTGGGAAAATGCCTTCTAGCCAACTAAAGACAGCCCACAAGTGGCCTGACAGCCATCCAGCCTGCTTAGAAAGCAGTACCGTTTGAAGCACCCTTCTCTCTGTACCGTCTCGACTCCGCTCAACGCAGAGCTGTGAGGTTCGCTCGTTCCAAGAATCCGCCAACAATCAGTGTCGCTATGCTATCGTTTAACATGTACTGCACTCCCTGGCCGGGCTGACCAAACCATGGGGCGATGGGGCCGGCCATGACCTCGAATGCCTCGATGACACGGTAGAGATGGTAGTTGTTCGGGTATCTGTAAGGTTTGTTAGCCCACCCTCATCCTTCCTCATTTCTAGCCTAGTTTTGTTATTAAAGCACTTACACTGGGTTGCTGGCAGGTGTGTCAAGGCTGCTCGGCGGCAATGCTCGTTGCATAAACGGAGCAGCTGCTGGGCTCGCATAGGAGCCATACTCAGAGCCAAAACGGTCAACAAGCAGGCCGACTGGCAGGGTCATTTCTGCCGCGATCGGTTGACCAGCTGTATCTAGCTGGAAGCCGTCGTAGGGTGGGTAACTCCAGCTTCCTGCTGAAGAGTCATAGTATGTGGCGAGAAACTGGCCGGGGCAGAGACCGCCGAAGCGGTCATAGACCTCGACGAGGCTGTCGGCGGGGGGAAGACTAGGAAGGACCACGGGGCCCAGGCGAGGGTCGCCGCAGACATAAGTCGAGTTAAGGGTCCTATTGTTGGCCGTACCGGCACAGTACAGGGGAAAATTTGGCTGACAGCCACCCAGGACAGCGGTTGCTGTAACCAGGATATGATAGATAATGGCGGCCGTGCCAAGGGAACGCTGAGCGAGCATTTTGCAGTTTTATGTGAGGGCGAGCAACGAAGAGAGTATGAAAGAAGATGAGGGATTCCAGGGATAAACTGCTGCAGCTGTGCCGACGACGAGGGAGGTGCTTTTTTGCGCGCCATTTGGTTCAGAACGAGGGCGACATGGAAGCCCTTATTCTATTTGTAGTGAGAAAGTACCATACTTCGTCTCAGGCCCTCTCCGATAGACATGGGGCCCGATGAAACAAAAATAAACCTTCTCCAGCGCTGGGTGCTTGATCTGTCTGGAACAGCGGCTCGCTTCGGAACGTAGTGTCTTGGCCTCCAGATGCCAGCCATCGCCTGTGGCATTTGAGGTCGGTTTCTGTGTTGACTCGTTTTTTGTCTTGGTTTCGCGACCTCATTTCTTTTTCATCTGGGTGTACTGTCGGAGAATGCCATCTCATGGCAACAGAGTTTCACGGCGTGGTCTCCGCTCGGCGAATTGCAGCGAGATACAGAGCGCGTGCCAGACCATGCTGAAAAGTGAAAAAATAGATGCGCCACCGTATCCTCATTTTTCCTTTCTTTTAAATGAAAGGGCGTAGATCAAGGACGTAGATCAGGATAGGTCCAGGATACGTTCGAATTACAAAGTTCTTGGAAGAAGAAGAATTGGTGGAACTCATGTCAGAGGACACCTTGATATTGAGCTCTCGACTCCACCAAGCACAGAACGTCGTCATTGTCGTGCCCTGTCACCCGACAACCTTCTTAAACCTGACCATAGAATCGTTTAGTTCACCAATATTCACGTCTCTTGGCCTTGCCATCCCTCATACATCTATGTCTCATGGTGTTGCCGGACCCGAACTGTTGCCACCATCAGTAGCACTCATCTCGTTTCCTCTGCCCTCGCGACCGGAACACAAGCGGCGATGCAGGACGTTGCATATGTCTCCTGTGGTATCTCCGTTATGTGGCTATCACACACGTTCCCAACTAAACCGGCCTCACCCTCAATTTTGTCGGGAGTCAGCAGCGGAAGCACCTTTGCCGCCTTCACATACGATAAGTTCTCGGTATACCCTTTGGCGAAGATGATATCATCTCCTCGAGCGACCGATGGGCTGTCTCAGGGTAGAAAATATATACGACGGGCAGGAAGCAGGCGTTGACAGAGTGTTCAAAAATATACGTGCCGTAGGAAATGTTGATGATTACGATGGGTGTACCCATGACAATTAGGAAGTTGAACATCCAATTGTTGCAGGTGCTCACGGCGTTGGTCTTGGCACGCGTCTTTACGGGCGAGATCTTGGCTGAGATCGGCCATGGAAGGGGCAGCCAGTTGGCACCGAAGCTGGCAATATAAGTGAACAGGCCAACGGTGGCCCCCTTGGACGCAGCGGGCGTGCCCGCGATCAGGCAGGCGAAGGTGACGACCATGCTAAGCATCTGGCCAACAGTATCCCAGAGGAGCAGCTTGCGGCGCCCGGCGCGCTCGATGAGCCGTTGCGAGCCAGCGCCGAACAGCATGCACCGGAAGTGCTCGGTCTTGCCGTGGGTGAGGAGAGCCTTAAATGGCGTGCACTTTTGGCCGACAAAAGCCCGAGGCGTAAATGGAATCGAGGATCTCCAGGCCGTCCACCTCGAAGCCGCGGAGGGCTGATATGACAATGTCTGCCTCCGTCTGGCGGCCGTGCGTCAGAAGCCACCGCGGCAACTCGGGCAGAAAGATGATGGGTATGGAGGAAAGCAGGGCGAAGATAATCTGGAAGGCAATGGGAAAGCGCCAGACGAGGCGCTCGTTGCCATATGAGACACCATACTTGGTCTAGTAAGCGGTCAAAGTGCCGAAGGCAATAGTGCCGCCCTCGATACAAATGAGGAGACCACGGTTGATGCTTTTGTTCCACTCGGCTGGAAGACTGTGTTAGTGGTCACAGACAAGCCAAGGCACCACGGCTGAGAAAACCGTGACAAGAGAAGGAAGGGAAAAGGGGCGAGACCTGCCCTGAAACGTAGGGATCATGGAGGTGGTAATTCCGTTGCCAATGCCCATGACGACACGGCCGAAAATGAACTGGGCAAGGGGCGTCGCATGAGGCTGGGCTGTGACTTGATGAGGACTCCGACAATCATGATGAACCCGGCAACGATAAGCGCACGGCGCCGACCAACACTGTCGCCGAGATAGAGGATGACCATGGCGCCAAAAGGACAACCAAGCTCATAGATGGCGGTGACCAGCCACTGCGTGGTCGAGTTGTCCTTGATGGCATTGAACATTCGGGCAAAATCCGGGGCGGTAATGATGCCGCTCATGATGCCCTGATCGTAGCCAAACAGCAGGAAGCTAGATGTGCAGACGGCGGAGACAGCCGCCTGCCGGAAAGCCCATGAATCTGGGAGCGGCCATGATAGAGTTTGACTGCAACGGTGACGTTGGCTCAGAGTAATTTCACGGGGCCGTACGTGCTGAAAGAGATGCAAGCGAAGGAGTCAGACAGGACAAGAAGAAAGGGCAAGCATGGCTGTCCCGACCGGAAGACGAAAGGGCAACTAAGAGAGAGAGAGAAGCCAGCCAAAGAGCAGAAAGAACATAGGCTGTGAGACTGAGGACGAAGATCATAGATATTAGCACAACGGGGATTGGGGCGGGTAGGAGGGGGAAAGGGGTGGCCTTGTGCTTTTCTTATGCCTAGGTTTGCACACCGTGGCAGCGGCATGCAATCGTTACACGACCATCGTCGCCACCCACGGACGCTGCGCGCCCATCCTAATTGTACGTGAAGGTGGAAGAACAAGGCTCCTCAAATATACGGCACCATCTCTGCTTTCCCAGCGTTCATAGTGAGGTCCACTGCTGGCATTATCGCGCGGCAACGCAGGGCCAACGGGTGCTGCTTGCAGAAGAGATGGCGGCTGGGTGGTGCCCTGTACTGGTACAGATGAGGACTTATCAAGAAGTTTGAATCACTCTGGTTGTCTGGAGCATGTGGTGGGCTGCAAAAAAAAGCATTTATTCGGTCAACGGAATCTGGCTGCCGTGGCTATCTGGAGATGGCGATTTTCTTTTCCCACAGGTTGGGGGGGGAGGGGAGAAAACGACTTGAAGCGACCCGTCTACCGTATCCTCTGGCTAGAACCTACCGTAATGCTGTCATGACGTTGTAAGATACCTTACTCAGACGAACGTCAGCAGGGCATTTGTGCAGTGCTAAAAACGCACGCCTGGATAATCAAGGAAGACAAAATGCAATGAGGTGTCTGATAAAAAGGGCAGAGAAAAAGGCGGCGCAATGACGCCACCAACCGCTGCCCCCAAGGGATCGACACTGGCAACTGATCAGCATTCTCAATAACAGGTTTCGAGAATGAGAACAGCAAAGAGGCTGGCCCATTCTAGCCAGACCGCGCTCGGACTTCATGCCCTGTGGTGTCGTTGGTTTCCGTACGGGCCACCATAGTTGCCTCCCTGAGACGGCACGCATCTGCCCATACCGTCATTGTCTTTGTCCAGGACGCACTCGCCGTAGTCAAAGTCGCGGTACAGAGCAGGGCCGCCTCGCCCGCTTGAAGGGCTTGCTGTGGGGACGCCGTCTGGTATCATTCGTCCCGTGTCTCCGTTTCCGTGCTGCAGGGCCATGCCTGCAAGCACGTCTGGAGCATTGTCGGCGGCCCAGGGGTTGTCAGTGTGCTGCGGGGGACTGCCGCCCTGCTCAAAAACACCAGCCTTTCTGGTTGTTGCCCTGTTGGGAAGCGCGTCCCACAGCGGTCTACCGTACCCACCGGAAAGCTCTGGCTCAGTTTTGATTTTCTTGCATGACATCTTGGCAGCTTTGCTGGCGGCCCGCAAGTCGGCAGCGAGGGCAACAGACTGTTTGGAACCCGGAGAAAAGCCAACCTGGTGGCCGGGACCTTTTTCTTTCACCGTGTCGGCGTCAGCAGCAGTGGCGGCGGCGGGGTCTTGTCCCTCGCCCAGATCGTACGCTCCTTCCCTCCAGGTGCTTTCTTCATCTCCGCCCAGTTGCTTTCTCTTCCTCGGCCGCCCTCGGGGCTTGGACCCGGGCGTAGGCTTGTTAGGGGCCCTGGGTGTTCCCGGAGCCTTTGGTGTGCTAGGCATGTCGCCTTCCTGCCCCGGAGCACCCGCACATCCGCTGTCGATAAACGCTTTGAGTTTCTTCTGCACCGGCCGGAAACAAACGCGGGCGGAGTTGGTGCTTGAATAGCCTGCTAGCGGTGTAAACTTGTTCCAGTCGATCTGTTCACGACACTGGGGTTAGCAGATTGGATTTGTATGTGCATACCAAACTGGTATCAAAACGCCCAGGGCCGTGCGGCGGAATATGACGAGGCTACGAGAAATTGGTGATGCACTACCTTGCAAACCTTACCGTTTGGTCTCCGCCCTTGAGGCTGAAGAATGCAGCAGCCAGTAACAAGAGCTCACGCTCGCTGAGGCCCGCCCTGCTAATTGGACCAGATGCCATCGGGACGCGGGAGGCTGTGTCTTGTTTGGGACGTAAAGTGGCTGCTGAGCAATTTGCTCGGGTCTGCAACGATCTCCTTTCGTCGTTCCCAGTAGAGACTGCAGTATGGTGGAGAGGATTCGAGGACGGATCGCTTCCAGCCAGCGAAACGATTCGTGGAGAAGAATGGCAGGGAATCGAAAGGAGGGCAGGAGAGGGAGTGAAGCGAGCGAGGGACGAAATCTCAAAGAACAAGAGCAGAGAGGGAAAAATAAGAAGAAAAAAAGAGTAGCAATAGAAGAGGAGCACTAGTAAAGGTCGCAGGGGCGACAGAAGAGGCGGTCAGAGCAAGAATGTCAGTTGTGTTGCACTACGCGAGAAGGACGACTGTCGAGTTGGGGTTGGTCTCCAGGTGAGGCTTGGGTGAGAAGAATCTTGTCCTAAGCCGCTGGCGTAACAGAGAGAAGAGCGGTGGATGGGGCAAAGCGCGCCAGGGTCCCCGTACGTCTTACGTGCGATAAAACGCGGCCGGGATGGAAGAGCAAGCAAGACCAGGGTGCGAGGCTCTGGGGGGGTGGGAGTTGAGGAGGCGGGGTCAGCGTCTAGAAGTGGAAAGATATATTTTTGGAAATGGGACTGGATGAGGGGGAGGCAAAGCAGCAAGGCAAGTTTGAGGAGAAAGCCATGAGGAACGGGCATGCAAACGAATCGAGGCGCACACTTGTGCCGATCTCCAGACCGCACGCTGTGCGGTATCTTTCCTTTGTTGTGGCGACCAGGCCGGGGCTAGAACGGTGGCGTTGACCTGGGTGAGCGCAGTTGGGCTATTTGTGCATCCCATGCACCGGTTGTGTGTCATTCTGTTTTCCTTGGCCTGGCTTGATGATTAGAGACATGAAAAAACCTTTTTCTACTCTTTCGAGGCGGAAAGGGGTTGAAGACCCCCCCTAACCCCCCCGGCGCGCGGCAAAGCAATAGGAAACCGAACAGAGCCGGCTACAGATACCGCCTGACGGTGTAGAGCCCAAAACAAGTTAACGCCACCCCCTACGAGCAGCCAAATAGGTCTTATTAGCTAGTGCTAGAGGCGCCCATTCAACTACTGCCCCCGCCTAGGGCGGCCGGAGAGCCTAGAAGACACGGCCGCCGACATCTAGATACCGTCATCGTGCTCAACATATGCAGATGACCCAGGCCCACCCGGCTGTGACGCCTCATGCTTTGTCCGCTTGGCAGCCTTGCCCGCCTTGGCCGTCGCTGGGCCTGCCCCGCCAGCCCGCTTCCGGGGCGTTGTCCTGGGATTGGCCGGCTGCGGCCCGTTGGCTTCGCCCGCCAGGGTGCGGTACTTTCGGAGCTTCTTCCTGACATTGTAAAACACTGTATTCGCGGTATGGCCATTTTTGAGGCCAAGTAACTTGGCCAGTCTTTCGTAGTCGACCTTGAAAACGACACGCCGGCAGTTAGCATCGGGCTGCTTCGATCGGTCCAGACTGATATGTACGGCCAACATCAACGACGAAAAAAAAAAAGGGGAACTGTAAAAGAGAAAGGCGCAGCAGTCACCTGTGGCTCGGCCCCTTTGATGGAGAGCCAGGCCGCCATCAGCACCTCCTGTTCGCGCGGTGAGAGCACGGGTATGGTGTCGGTCGCATTGCTGGTGCCACCAACCCCCGGGCCCCCGACACCATCAACAGCAGGAGATAGCATGGCGAGTTGTGAAGCTAGTTCGTGTCTGGGTACCACTGGCGTTGGGGTTGTCCTTCGCGAGAAGGAAGAGAGGCAAACGTCACACCACAAAAGGGCACGACAGACGAAAAGATAGAGAGGGTAGACGATGTGTCCTTGCTATGGGATGCGTAGAACGGCCAAGGAGAAAATAGTGTCGAGGTGTCGAGGTGTTGAGGTCCTGTACTGTGCAGAAACCGGCAACGTGACTGTAAAAAAAGAGAGAAGGGGGGGGGGGGAAGGCTCAACGGTTCACAAAGTTCACACGAAACAAGCATCTGGCTAGGAGGTTGTTGTTGAAAGTCGACCTTCACCCCAGGCGCTATTCAAAGTGAAGCAGACTTGGCAAGCTCTCTAGACACAGCTGCTTGCTATTTGCACTGTATTTCACTCAACGCAACTTGGTGGCTGGCCGCAACTCCCTCTTTCGACGCGTCTTCCATCATGACGCAGATTTTTACAAGCGAACGCAACCTTTGACCTCGAAATTTCCGGGGGTTGATAGCCAGCAAAGTGTGTCGGAGGAGAGAGACCGCGAAAGTATTCGAGGTCGGGTAAATTGGAGCATTAGCACTTTCCACACAGCATATTAATATTAATACGGTGGAAGGCTCTATCCATGTGACAAAGCACGTGCCAGGAACAGTCGCTGGACGCGAAAATTTGTGTGGATGGGGAAGCTCCACGCTAAGGGACTCTTGTGTGTGTGGGTGGTTGCTTTATGAAGGAAAAAATTGAAGCAATCCCAAGCTCCCTTCCTCCTCCTTCCTACCACGACAACCTCGTTTCTCTTTTGCCATCATCACCACCACCCGTACCTGCAAACAATCTGAACAAACACCGGTCCATAATTAGCGAGCTGCTTTTTTGCTATCCCAACACCTTTACCAGACGCTGCAAGAGATACAGAACAAGACCAACGATTCTTTCTTTTCTTGTTTTTTTTTCGCCACCCTTCTTCGCCGTCGCTTTTGACCACCCTCTTTTCTTTTGGGTTCCGCTATCTTTCGATTTCGTGTTTATTTCGGTGGTCGCGTGCGGAGCATCGATCCGATCGCCTCATTGGAAGGATACCAAGACACCGGCTCAGCCTCCAGAGCAGGACACGAACGCGGACGAAACTGCAACCCCTTGGCTATCCAAACCTAGTCATTGACTCTGGAGCACCAACTTGCAACTCGCAGGTCACCCACTCCAACCTCGAACCTCCATCGGTCAAAACGTTGTTTGCAGCGGCCGAGAACGGGATTTAAACAATGTCTTCAAATACGCCTACGAGTTTTGCCTCCGCGGCAGCGGGACAGTCCCGCGGGTCGCGGCCCGGCGAGGGTGACTGGTGCGTCTTCATCTCTCTGTCTCTGTGTTCTTGCTTTTCTTTTGCGGCCTATGGCCTGGCTACCTTTGTATCTTGCTACCATTCCGCCTTTTTTTTCTTCTTCTTTCCAAAACACCGGCAATGCTAACGCGTCCACAGGTCACGTCGGGAAGGACGTTCTGTCAACGGCACTAGGACTTTTCGCCGCCCGTCTGCTGCGACCTCAAACCAGCAGCCCCTGGCCGCAACCGATGCATCCGTGTCCGCCCTACCAGCCTTGGCTGAGTCTCAGTCCGCCCGACCAAGCCTGCCGCCCTTTGATGGCTCCATGCGATACTCACGCGAAGAACTGCTGGGCATCTTCAGGGGATCGTCGACCGAGTCGCTAGACGTGTCGAGTCTTTTCGTCAACGGATGGAGCCCTACACAGTCTAACGGTGTGCAGAAGGGCTGGGGCAAGAGCTCGGAAGGCACTGTTCCCCAGGATCCTACGGTTTGTTGGGAAGTCAACGGAGGAATTCACCCCGTTGGCATGCAGGAGATGACCGAGGAGGATAGAGAGGTATGTGCTTTACACTCGGGAGACTGATTGGCTGTTCCACCGGCTCCCGCTCCCATTCCCGCCTTCATAACAGCCCTTCCCCGACCTGGCCGTCTTTATCTCTGTCGGTGTGTAGTGTTCTGACAGCCTAGTTGTTCATTGACGTCAACTCGACTTTGAAGCCGCAGCAACTGAAAGACAATAGCCAAGGTGGTGGTGGCAGTATTAGTACCAGCGGCGGTGCGAATGGCCGTAAGACATCGGTCTCGCATGGCAACAGCTACAACAACAGCAACAACAACAACAACAACAACAACAACAACAACAACAACAACAGCACTGGCAGCAGCAGCAGCAGCAACATCAACAACAACAATAACACGCCCTTTTCGATCTCTTCATCTCGTCCAAGCACTCGACGCCGGGAGACGTCCGACACCAATGCGTTCCCCACCACCGTGTCGTCTCCCCTCGCCAACCGCTCGCTTCGAGAGGACTCATCCTGGTTTGGTCGAAAAAGTACAGATGCGAAGGAGCTACAGCAGCTGGCCCATCAATTTGAAGAATCGGAGGAGGGGCCGACTTTGGCTTCCGCTAGACCGTCGAATTTGGGGACACTGAATCGGAATACCACAGTTGGGGGCGGCCTGGGAGGTGGCTCGTCAGCTTTGTGGGGTACGGCTAACCAGGCCCCGCCTCCCACAGCTGGTGCTTTCGGTAGCTTTGCATTGCCGGCACCCGGCAGCGACAAACGCTTCGGCAGTGTTCGTGGCGAGAGCCGTCTTGCGCACTTAATCCCCAAACTTGACAACGAAGATCAAAATGTACCTGGCACGAAAGCAAGTGGTCCTGGGAATACTGGGACTGCCCCTGGAAGTTCCGGTACTGCTGGCGGGCTGAGCACGAAGGATCCTTGGCGGCCTCGCCAGCGAACAGACACGGATCCTTTCGGTGAGGATGGGGGACCGGCAGGAACAGTACAGCAACCCCTGGGTACCTTTGCCACACCTGTTAAGAACCAGAGGGGTGACTTCGGTATGTCTGGACTGAATATCGGTTCTTCGTTGGATGAAGATGCCGGGGACAGCCCAGAGACAAACCCTTTCCGAAGCCCACCAGCAGAGCGTATTGGAGCTGGCGGCCTTGACGACGACCAGCTCTCTCACGCTGCGCTTCTATCTACCGGGGTCATTGGTAGCAGTGGTGGGCCCGATCATACCGCCACATTTGGCTCTAACCGCGGAGGGTTCCCAGCCGCTGCTTTTGATGGAAGTGACAGGAGCCAGACTTCGAGTGTTGGGGCGAAGGGCTTCCCTAGCCTTGGCAACATTGCTGGCTGGGGCCAACCTTTGACCTCCAGCACCCCAGACCGTGATCGCGCTGTTTTCTCGGGTGTCTTTGGGAATTCCCTGTTCAGCCCTAGCACGGGCGAGCTTCAGTCTCCTGGATTTGGTGGTATTGTTCCTGGCAGCAACGTCTTCGGCACTCCGAGTGCTAGTGGGACTGGGTCTCTCCGAACCACTGCGAGCAAGCTCAATGCTCTGTTTCCTCCGAGCATGCAGGCGCAGATGACGACAGGCCAGGACGAGGGCAGTGGTGGCGGCGGCGGTTTGGGCGACTCCATTCCCGATCTCCGCCAGATCAACCCTCTTGGAGCGATTGGCCGAGAGGCTGTTGGCTCACAGGCGCGCGAAGCTGACGGAAATGGCGGTCGGCCAGGACGCGGCATTTTCGACGACCCAACCGACCCTGGCCGGATTGGCCCTGTCACTGCCTCTCTTTTTACGACTGAGCAAGCATCTCAGCCAAACATCCTGGCTTCCGCTTCATCGCCGCTCCCGCCTCCCTTCGACTCTTCTCTTCGCCCTAGTGTTGACACCCCCCCGAATGCCCCTCGTATAATGGTTATGCCTGATCGCATGCGCTGGGTGTATCTTGACCCTCAGGGCCAGACACAAGGTCCTTTTACGGGGTTGGAAATGAACGACTGGTACAAGGCAAATTTCTTCACTCCGGATCTGCGAGTGAGGAAAGTGGAAGACACCGAGTTCGAGCCTTTGGGGCAGCTCATCCGGCGCATAGGAAACTCCCGGGAGCCTTTTCTCGTACCTCAAATGGGTGTACCTCATGGACAGCCTTCTCTGAGTGGCACCTTTGTCCACGGCAACCATGGCGGTGTCGTCCCGCCCCTAGTCGGTGCGTTCCCAAGCTATGGTCGGACGCTGACTGCTGAAGAGCAGAACAATCTAGAGCGCCGCAAACAGGAGGAGCAATATCTCCTGGCCCGCCAACGCGAGATGCTGGTTGTTCAGCATCACCCGCCTTTCGCTCCTGGGCGCCCCGGCGCAGCTGGGGTGCCCAGCAGCGCACTTCATCATCACTCCAGCGCCCACAGCCTCCAGAGTCAACCGAGTTTTGGCAGCATGACATCTCCTATAGCTACGGGCCCGCCTCCGATTTCCGGACACCTCGGTGCTGCGCAGGGATTTTTTGACCTTGCTGCGTTACCTCCGACGACTCAGGCGCATGCCAGCGCTAGCGCGGAGTTCCTACGCGAGGAGTATAGCCTCCAGGAACGACAGATACTCCCAGGCATGCAACCACCGTTGGGCGGCATGGGAAACTTCCCGCTGACGCAACCTTCTGGTTTTGCTACTGACCCTGTTCACCTACCGAGTGCTGACCAACTGCAAAAAGATGCACAAGGTTTTAGCGAACGCCTCATAGAATTCAACAAGCTCCGAGAACAAATGGAAGCTGGAGAGGCGATGATATACGACCCCGAACCATCTGCGGCTGCGATTTCTGTAGCCGCCAGCCAGCAAGCTAATGCCTCTGTTGTTGTGGACGAGGCTACGTTAGAGCGACATCTGCAGGGTGCCAACAGACCCATGATGGGTACAGACGGCCCGTCGTCCACCTTGAGCTCGCTGTCTAATTCGGCCTCGCTATCTTTAACGCAGCAGGTGCAAAAGACGCAGGAAGCGGCCGCTGCAAAGCGTCGCGGCGCACAGATCCGGGAATCTGCCGAAGTGACGCGGCCTGATCTCCCCATGCCATTCCCGCCCCCGCAGGGAGGCCTTTCCGGATTGCCCCTGGTCGCACCTACAGCACAGCGAACGCGATCAACACTCCCGGATCAATATGCCGTGAGCGGCTCTCGATCTGAAACACCTGAAACCGGTGCCGCTGGTGCTGCTCAACCGCCCCCGCTGGCTCCATGGGCTCGTGAGCCGGGCGTTGACAGCCATAGGGGTCCGAGCTTGAAGGAAATTCAAGAGGCCGAAGCGAAGAAGGCAGCTAAAGATGAGGAAGCTGCTGTGGCGGCGCGCAAGGTTGCTGCCGAACAAGAGGCTGCCCTCCACCGGGAAAGAGAAAAAACCGCAGCAGCTCTTGCACCGGGTCTACCCACCTCTTCAACGTGGGGCAATGGGACTCCGGCTGCTTCTTCTGGTGCTTCTATGAGCCCTTGGACCAAACCTGGGAATCCTAGGCCCAGTGTTACTAGTACTGCCGGTGGTAGTTCAGCGCAGAATGTTGCTGACAGAAAGAAAACGCTGTTCGAGATCCAGCGGGAGGAGGAAGCCAGCAAGCAAAGGACCAGAGAAGTATCGTCTCAGTCCCCCTCGGCCTTGTCCCATGGTGTGGGCAAGCGCTACGCCGATCTTGCTGGGAGAGGTGGCCACTCATCTACGGCAGTGAGTCCCATTACTTCGAGCTCGCCGACCGTTGGCCTCGCCAGTGGCTGGGCGACTGTTGGCGCGGGCGGTAAAGTAAAGTCTCCCACCGGCCCATCCACCAGTCGCACTATCGCAAATGTCCTGCCCCCCATGAAGTCGGCCGCCCTGCCTCCGTCCAGCATTCGCTCCAGTTCTAGGCAGCTGTCTGGCGTGGCGAGTAAGGCAGACAGTGGTGCTGCCATGGAGGAGTTTAACAAATGGGTCCACCGGGAGGTCAGCCGTGGTGTTGCTGATGACATCGATGGTAAGAAGCTGAGGTTCTGCTTTTTTTTGTCATTTTGCGACCACTTCTGTTTTGCCAGACATACTAATCAATCTCATGTCATAGTGAATGTGTTTGTCGACTCACTCCGCCAACTCCCGTTAGAGGCCATGATCATTGCCGACGCTGTTTACGGACATTCTAAAACCATGGACGGCCGTCATTTTGCAGAGGAGTTCATTCGGCGTAAGAAGCTTGCTGAGAAGGGCGTCGTTGAAAACCAAGCTTCTGCGACTTCGGCCGACAACAAGGGTGGCAGTGGTTGGAGCGAGGTTGCTAAGAAGGGCAGCGGCCATCACAGCGGTCATCAAAAAGAAGAGAGCATGCCGGCTGGATTCAAGGTTGTGCCCAGCCGCAGGAAAGGAAAGAAATAGGTTTATTAGATAAAACTACGGCTGGATGGCTAGTGAGACAGCGGTGGGGGAGTGGACTTTCGGTCTGGACTTGGCTGTGAGGATTTGGAGGGGCATGTGAACGATAAGCTGTGCGCGCTGACGATTTGTATTATTGTACGTGTGTTTGTATTTCCTGAGCGTACTTGGCCTGGCCTCTTTATGGATGACGAAAGAGGTACGGCCAGGACCTAGAGTTTGTATGTGGTGCGATTTGTTCAGAGAAGCGATTTTAATGCGCTTTCGAACCCCGGCTTATCTTATCGCCGGACCAAGACGGAAAAAAAGTTTTATTCCAACCTTCCAACCTTTTGCGACCAGAAGTGACAAGCCAAGAGTTTCGTATCTCGAGTACGACAAACCATTCCATTTTGATATTTTGATACAGTCGAGGAGACAATGGAGCTGGACATCCTTCTGCGACAGGGCCGGTACGTGCAGGTCCTCGTCCACGGCGTGGCCAAACCTGTACTCGAAGCCTTTGTCAAGGCCATTTCCAACCCCACGACACTTGATACTGCAGAGAACGGAGGCCAGTCTGGAACAGGCAGGACTCGCAGCGATGGAGCAGCTCTTCAGGTTGGCCTGGCTGCCTTAGCTGCATTTCTGCAGGCGAACGTGACAGGACCTGTCTTGGAGGCAAGCCACCAAATTGACGAGTTGTTTGCACGGCTTGGACCGGAAACTGAGACATCATCTTTGTCTTTGAGACGAACGTGCCTAGGGAGTTTGGACGTCGACGGCGTTTCCGTCTACCCACACATTCCACACATCGAGCTATTTTGCCTCGCCCGATGGGTGATTCTCACTCACCTCTCCGACGACGACCTCACCGGTGCGGACTGCCTGGCAGGGCCGGAAGCAGACCAGGCAGAGAAAAGCCTGGCTTGGTTGCGGTTGCGCATCCACGCCTGGCACTTCAAGCTTCTCGCAGAGCCAAACCCGGGGCCTGGCTCCGTCTTCAACAAGATAACACAATCGAACGACTTGCCGAGCTTGCAGGAGCAGATCCAGCAGTGTCTAGACGAGACAGAGCGACAGATCAGCGTGGCGGACACCTGGGACCAGCAGGACAAGGTGCAGTTTCTGGTTGAGAAGGCCAACATCTATGCTATGATAGGGCTGGATGGCAAGGCCCAGGCGAGCTTAGATGCCGCCTCGAAACTGAGCCGTTTTGTTTATGTCCTATCTGGTGCCCTGGGCAAGCGGACGCGGTTCCAAGAAAAGAGCACCAGTCAGCTGGTGGTTTTGGCCAAGAGTGCGGAAACGGCAAGCTACAACAAGGCAATAGCTGAGGCAGATGCGACGGATGTTCAAGACGGTACCTTGCCGCAGGCTTTGCCACTCAACAACGACACACTTCTCGAGAACATCGACTTTTCCGATGTGCATACGAGCAACGAGGTACACAAGGACCCTGAAACTGAGGAAGCGCCGCCCTTGACCAGTGCCGTCCCTGTCGCCTTGCAAGGCCTTTCTCCCGATAATCAGCCGCAGCTGTCGCCGCTCGACCACTGTATTCTCCTAGCTGTGGCCACCCTCAAAGACGCGTTTTCACCAGTGGACTCCCTTGCACTTGAGGAGATTCTTCCCTACGCATCACGTGTCCTCTCCGACACGTCGACGAACTGGCAGGTCTACTCGCAGGCCCTAATAGTCCGGTCCCGGATCGAGCTCCACCGCAGCCGTACTGTTGAGCGAGGCATCTTGCAGATGCAGGCTATGGTTGATCAGGTCGTGGCTGGCACGACCGCACTAGAGCCAACCCGATTGGAAGTCCAAAGAGCGAAGGAAGAAACCTATGACAGCTCTATACCTTCGATCGAGGTTACCGCACCGACCGAGGAGGAAATGAAAATCAGCAAACCCACGTCATTTTTCCCGGCACCCAAACTAGCCGAACAGGCACCGGCCCAAGTCCGGCTCCGGTATATTCACGCATTGTCAACGCCACCAAGATGGCATCTGGAGTCTGAGTTGGCATTCGCCTGGGCTGGCGTGGGGTCGCTCGTCTCGGCCCTCGAGATTTTCAAGCGGCTGCGGCTCTGGGCAGAGGTCGCCCTGTGCCTTGCCAGCAGCTCAGCCGTGGACGACGAAGGAGGACGAGGCGCTGGTGGCGAGGGGAAGGCGCAGGGCTTAATCCGGTGGCAACTCTTCCATGCATCCGATCCATCTTTGGAGCCAACGGAAAGAGACGACGGCACAACAGTGGATGTCTTGTTGCTGAAAGCGTCTGATTTTAGAGGCCCAGAGCGTGACCCGCCACCGGCTAACGGCCCGCGACTCTTTTGTATTTTAGGCGATCTCGAATCAGACCCCAAACACTACCAACGTGCATGGGAGTTGTCGAAGCATCGGTACTCTCGTGCGCAGAGTTCTCTGGGCGAGTGTTACTTGCAGCAACATGACTGGGTGAAGGCCCGCAGTGCTTACAAAAAGGCCGTGGCGACAAACCGGCTAAGCTCTCAGCTTTGGAGCCGCTTAGGTGATATTAACCTGCGACTTGGCTTGTTCGCTGATGCAGCTGAGGCGTTCGGCCGCGCTATTGGTGCAGCAAGCGATGCCTCTGGTGGAGAGGATGCTCGAACATGGAGCAATTTGGGAAGTGCCTTGTACAGCTTATATACAGAGACCATAAAAGAGCGGAGAGAAGGAACACGGCAAAAACAGGAGGATGTGGAAGACGAGGTCAGCCAGACTGCAGAGAATGACGATGCAACGGAAGGCCAGGGCGGTGCAAAAGTGATCGAAGAGGCAGGGTCGATGCCAAGGACGACGCCGACAGCAAAGCGAGACCCGGCAACTCTCCTGGCACAGTCTTTGGCTGCCTTCAAGCGCGGTGCCACGATCTCACACGACAACTGGCGCATCTGGGACAATGTTGTGACTCTTGCGTCTCGAGTGCGGCCGCCGGCTGTCGGCGATATCATTTTGGCCACCAGGAACATTTTGGCCATGCGCAAGACCGAGGATGCCGTTGACATTGATGTTGTCCGCCTGCTGCTTAATGAGGCAGTATTAGTCAAGCCGAAGCCACTTGACGGGGTGCTGGCCCGCGCCTCTCAGGAGAAGAACGTATGCGACTTGATCGAAAACACGGTTGTACCTTTGATCACGAAACGCAGTGATCTGTGGGAGCTTGTGGCGCGAGAACGCATCTGGCGAGGAGATTTTGGAGGCGCCATCGACGCAGCCGAAAAGGGATGGCGGGCAGCTATTGGAGGCGTCAATACAGGGGCCCTTGGTTCGACGGTAGCTGCAGACCCTGGCAGCGCCAACGAGCAAAACTGGCTGGAGAATGCCGACGCTTGGGACGACGTTGTTGCTCGGACAGACGAACTCGTCTCAATCCTCGAGAACTACGGCTCCGAAACGCCCGCAGTTGGGACGCGGTGGAGGACGAAAGCACGGAGTGCTGTGCGCAGTGTGATGGGCAAGGGGAAGGAGGCGTGGGAGGGCAGCGCCGGATGGGCAACGCTGGAGAACCTCCTTGAGGGCCTGAAATGAGCTCCTTACCTGGTGTTGCATGTCACTGCGAGGCCTGCGAGGACTGGCCGTGGCATCCCATGATCCACGGAGCGACTATCACTGGTGGTTTATTCCCCTCATAGACTGAATCAGATCCGGAAATCAAGTGCTATTTTAACCACTCGACAGTCTCACAGCTCATGTTCTGGACAGCGACACATTCCCCCACACCTTGTTCGAGCCCAAAACGCACAGCCATCGACCGTGGCAGCCTTGGTTGGGGTACCTGGGGTGCCGTAAGACGTCGGCTGGGGCGCACTTCAGGGGTAGCCATGCGCATCCGCTCCGCGGGCCTCACAAAGACGATAATTGTCCACCGGTCGAGCGTGCTGGAGGTGGCAGGCTGCTGATGCTCGCGAAAAAATACATTCTTGAAACAGAGGGCATGCAGAGCAACGAAGGAGGGAGGAGGGAGGAGGGGGGAGCCCAGCAGTTGCACCGCCGAACCTGGCCAGGCCACCCAGCCAAGAAGGCCTCGACGGAAAGACTCCTAAAAGTGTGGCCAAGGAAAGTAGGGCCACGCCAAGGCAGAAGACCAGGTGCGGATCATGTGGTGGAATATAATAAAGTGCAATAAAGTCGCTGTAAGCCGGCCCTCTCGGCCGTCCAAGAGATGCAAACGGGCCAAAGCAACAACACCTAAATTTCACTCTATACACATGTATCGACACACCCATTGCTGCCTAGAGGCCAGATTTTTGATGGACGACTCGCCTCATTTTAGAGCACTGCCATGTCGGACGGGTGTTCGGCCGTTGGCATACCTACCTGATTAGGGCACTCCTTTCTACTAGTGGTTTTCATTTTGATGTCTTTCTATTATTTGTTCTCTATTTACAAATGTTGCCACATGCTGTACGGATATCCCATTTCTGCAGCAAATGACGATACGAACCTACGCAGAAAGAGGCACATGTGCCCTTCACCACGACCCTGGCCTCAACTACGGTTGGTACGGCTTTGGCACGTTCCCGTATGGAAGCATGCGAACTATGTGGCGTATCTGGCCGGCCTCGAAGTCTGGGACAGCCGTGTGGGCAACGGAGCGCTGGCTTTGTTAGAAGGGAAGAAGAGGAGAAGAGGAGAAGAGGAGAAGAGGAGAAGAGGAGAAAAAGGAGAAACAGGAAACCGAAACAAATGAGAAAAAAAGCACACACCTGATCCCACACCACTACGGTGCCGGGCTCCCACCGCACGCGGGCATGTAAAGTCCAGCGACCGGATGTGCTCGTGGAGAAACTGCAGCAGGAGTTCCGATTCCGTCGAGTGCATGCCCTCGATGAGGCGCCCGATCGACGGGTTGACGAACAGCACCGGCCGCCCCGTCACCGGGTGCGTGATGCCGAGCGGGTGAAGCGCACTAACAGCCTCACGCAGCGCGCGCTCCGTGCCCAGGCGAGCAACCTCGCCGATGCTCGCGCTGGTGTGGAAGACTTCGAGGTCTTGAAGCGTACGGCGGAAGGTCGGTGACAGCGCGTCATAGGCGTGGCTGAGAGAGGAGAAGGCCGTGTCGCCACCGCCATCGGCAGGGCCCTCGAGGATCCAAAAGAAGGTTGTGCTCGGAACGTTGCGCGTGTATGTCTGGTCGATGTGCCACAGGTCGTAGGTTGCGCGTGGACCGAGAAGGTCGCGCAGATTGTGGTCCTTGTTGGCATAAATGACATGGAACTCGGGGCCGGTATCCTTGGGATGGCCCATTGTGGGATGCTGTTTTATGTTAGCTTTGTAATGTTTTGGTGGGAAGGGGTCTTTTCCCCTTCTTCCCTATTCTTTTTATTACCTTGTGCAGTAGCCCATAGTGTCTCGCAGTGTCGCGCTGCCGCTCCGGGCCGATGTCTGCGAAATCCTGGTCTCTCTGGTTACGGCCAGCAGGCGTGCTGTCTCTTATTATATTGTATTGAATTAGGCAGCCATGTAGTCTTTTGTTGCCTTACAAAAACCAACACGCCACGCTCGGCCGCCAACAGGGCTACCTCATCCAAGCCACTCTTGCTCAGCTGACTGAGCTGAACACCGTGCAACTCCGTGCCGGCACGCGGCGTAATGTTGCGACTGGAAGTCGTATTTTTGGCGAGCTCGGGCTTTTTCGGATCCGCGCGCAGGCCGGGCTCCTCTGCCTCGAACAAAGGGACGTCTTCGGGGGCTGCAAAACCATCTGGCCGCGTCGGCAGGTACGCGGGGCACTTGGGCGCCGACGGCACCACCGCGTCGGCTTCTTTGGCGGCCATAGCGGGCAAGACGAAGATGGGATGATGAGGAGATGATGAGTGGACGATGAGGTAGATGACGCGATGGTGAGATAGGATGAGATGAGGACGAGATGAGGACGAGATGAAGACGAGGAAATAGCTATATAGACGAGTTTCACGTGACGTTTACGGGTGGGACTGCTACCCTCTGTGAGTTTGGTAGTCGAGGACAACCGCGGCCGACATGCATCCTATCATGGCGTTAAGCGGTTTCGCTGGTTTCGCTGAGATCTGTGAGCGATTATATGCCTTAGCTCTACGCCATACGCGCCAAGGATGGCAATAACGGCCTTGTGGAATCTTGTGGGGATCGTTCCTTCTCCGTAAAACTGTAAGCTGGGCACTTCGTAGTCTGCTGACCTTGAGACGCAAATTCTAGCTTAACCAGCGCCATAACACGAGTCAGAGTGCGGTGACAATCTTTGTGGGGTCTTGCATTGATGGTTTGGTCGTACTGTGATATCCTTCGAGTATGACTTGTGCGCAGACTCTGAATTACTATTTTTACCCCGTCTGTTCCTGGTCTATGATGAAGCCGCTCCGGTGCGTGCACACTTCAAGTGGCAGCACACTAGTAAGCTGATATGTATATATATATATATCTTTCGCACTTCGTCCGAGAGGTTGACACCTAGCTGTTCGGAATGGTGATGAAGATCCTCTGGCACGGGCATATTACATATTATCCCCGAGGTTGGAGCTGACATGTGCGACCATGCTGCCGTGGCTCTTGGCGATAGGAGGGGATACTGCTCGAGTGCCATGTCGATGCTCGGGACGATGGTCTAGTATACGGCGTGTACGTTCGTGGTAGCCGTCGCGCATCTGGGCCCCGTGCGTCTTGAAGCCTACCATGTTATCTTTGCCCTCGTCTGGAAAGGGGTTCGGGTGTGTGACGGCCGGAAGCCCTGCTTCACCTTCCACCGCACATCCTAACGGATGCCGGATGGCGTCTAACGACTTTCCGCGCACGTGTTGATAAACGCGAATCTAGTCCGGCACGCGGTACCAAGGCGGTGGGCGCTCGATCACCCTGCGCGCCATGTTCGTCCGTGACCATATGCCCGCCTCGCCCCGGCCGACAAAGTTGTTTGACTGTTTACCTCGTCACGGATGCCGTTCCCCGTCTGTTCTCCGGGTTCGGACCCTGAGCTTACTACCACCGTCCGAGCACCAATTGCGTGCTCGCTGAAGCAATTGACCGCAATTCTTGCAGGCTGCAAAAGACAGGGATCCAGTGCGAGTCATACATCAGAAAAGATCACGGGTGTGGATCGAATTGGCACGCCCCTAGCTGCGGCATAGTCGCCAGCCAATCCTTGGGAATCCCATGAGGATTAGGATAACCGGTGTATGTGACGTGCTGGATGGTGTCATCCATTAGGCAAGCTTCTACACCATTTATGTTTTCTTATGATACTACTGATTTATTTCTTCTCTATTCCACATTCAGTCGTGGAAACCAGAGAGAAGGAGGAGAAGGAAAAGGGTGAAGAATGAGAGAAAAAAAACTTTCAATAACGGGGACAAGTAATATACGCTGCTCTATTTGAGCACTCGCAAAGCTCCGTCTTACCCTCTGGTTGAATCATCAAGGTCTAGGGCAAGGGGCAGTCCATAGCGCCAATGGTCTCTCGGTCGTTTACGAATGGCACAGAGAGAGGAAAGGAATGAAGTCAAGTTGCCATTCACGCCAGAATTGTGCATGCACCATCAAATGTCCAGCGGATGCCCGGGCCATCATGATCATAAGATAAACGATCAAGACTGTACAGTGCTCGGATAAACGCCTCTACGTATCAGTATAAAGAAGAGAGGCGTGGCGTGTCATCAGCGGGTTCGACCTTAAGCCGTCATCCACATACACTCCCACCGCCTATCCTTCCATTCCCACGCAAGCACAACCATGGCATCCTCATACGCAAGCGCTGATAACGGCATCTCCACGCCGACACGTCCCGATGACAAGACGCCGCACCACGATATCCAGGCAAGCAAGGAAGACATCGACGACGACGATGTCTCTCGCGCCAACTACCTGACTGGCCGCGGCAAGGTGGAGCGCAAGTGGTATAAGTGGTACGCCGAGACGGACACGCCGGCAGAGCGGAAGCTGATCTTTAAACCAAAGCAATCTCACGAACACGTACATTAGCGGCCTGAAAGAGGACCTTGGCTTTTATGGAAACCAGCTCGTTGACTTGCAAACCATCTATAATGTGGCCAACGCTGTCTTTATGATCCCGTCCACCTTGTTGGCGGCTCGGTATCCTAAGTTCGTACCGATATGTGAGCTGTGTTGGGGCCTGTTTACGCTTTTGCAGTTATCGTTTGGTGAGCTGGCCGGTTATCGCTTTATGGTCGGCTTGTTTGAGAGCGGCCTTTTCACCTCTATGCAGTACATCCTTGGCTCTTCGTACGTTTTCTTTCTTTTTTTCTTCCGGATCTTTTATCTCTTTTTCCGTATCATTAATAATGAGTGTTCCTATTTGCACGTTAGAAAATTCCTAGCGTCATACGTTAATTAAGCCTCTTTGGGCAATTAGTGGGGCAAATGGATCAAATCCTCGCATTTTATTGGCCAGTCTGACGTCAGCCTCCTGATTTTTGAGCCTTCTCTATTCTGGCAAGAATTTTGTCGCCGTCGAGCTGGCCTTCCTACTTTTTCATCACCACCTTGGTGTTTGACGGCGTCCTGACGGCGGCAAACCGTCTCCAAGGCAGGTATGTTATACTTGCGTTGCCCTCCTTCTTTAACCTTACTCTGAGGTACCCACTAACTTCCTACAGGTGCAATGGCCGACGAAAAACCCCCTCCTCTCGACGCCCCTCCTCTCGAGCCCACTCCTCCCGAGCCCCTCCTTCTTTCGGACCGCCCTCCTGATAGCCACCGGCTCGTAGCAGGCCCTCTGTACAGTACAGAAAAGGAGGCTGTTGTTGAGTTGACTAGCTGGGCGTTATCCTGCGGTTTTGTTATACGAAAGGCCCGGTCTACCAACTATCGTGAAGGCAAGGCAACGCGAATAGACTTTAGTTGCTTAAAGGGGCCTTTCAGAGACTCTTAACAGTAAAATCGTAAGACCTCGACTATTAAGGTAGGGTGCACTTAGACTGCCGCGGTAAAATCCTTGTTTAGGGATAGTCACTTTTAGTTAATCGAGATCTTAAATATAAACTACTACATTAACTATATACCTTTTTAAACGAAGTCTCGCGTATATTCCTACTATCTTATTACTTTAAAGATAGAAGCCTTTATGAAAACGATCCTCGTGAACCTGGTAGTATATCGTCGTAACATTTTTTCGGCCCTTTAACGTCGGTATTTAAATATAAAGTTTACTTTAAAGGATGTCGATAACTGTTAGTAAAAGATTAAGAGAGACACGTTAAACGGGTATACGTTTATATAACATGTTATATAAAAGCTATAAAGCTTAAATATATACTATGTTTTTAAGTTTAAAAACGATAATAAATTTAGGCGTCTTTTTTGTTTGTTTTTTATCCTACTTTAGTAAATCGATATATAACGGAAGTATTACTAAGTCCTCTTTTTTAACTACACGTACCGGACTAACCGCTTTAAAATACCCTTCTTTTATAACACTAACCTTATTAACACTAAATAAGTAGTCCTTATTTATTACGGTTTTATTAATAACGAAAGGACGGAGAGTTATATGTAACTAATTCGTTACTTTAAGTAAACACGTTAAAAGTTCGGAATTTAACAGCTTAACGTAGTTATTACTAACTTTAAAAATGTTTTAAAGCTTGTTTTATCTACCTATTTACCGTAAATAACGTAGTAACTCTATATCTTTTATATTAATATAAACGTAGTCCTAAATGTTAAGAAAAAGTGGTTAGTCTCGTAATAACCCGGTTAACAACACGAAAATTAATTAAGTAAGGGCGAACTAGTAAATAACGACGTAGCTCCTTTTAATAACCCTTTTCACCACCTTACCGTTAAATATACTACTATTTTTAACGAAGTCCTTTATACTTAGTTTAGCCTCCTTAATCTTTAAAGATTTATAATATTTACTCCTTTAAAACTAGTTTTTTAAAAAGCCTAGGGCCGCCTTTAAACTAAATTTAATAATAAACTAATAATTATTACTTACTTTACGACTACTTACTTACCTTTATAGTCTTAGTAGGTTATTTATTATATAAATAATAATAAAAACTTCGGTTAACGGACCACCTCCCTAACTAAGTCTTACTATAAAAAGCTTAAAAGCTATTTTATTAAAAGTACTAATAATTTTAATAAAATTTTTAACGTTATTTAATAATTACTTTTAAATAAAAAAAAGGTAATTATTACTACTCTTATAATATAAAAAGAAAAGTAACGGCGGAAATATTTAAATAAAAGTTGGTTTAGTAACACACCTATTTACGTTACGTATACTTACGTTAACATGTTAGTTATATAGTACCGTAAAGTACTCGGTACTTAACCTATCGTACTATATACTAACACGTTTAAAAAGTAATACGGCTTACCTTACTTATACGATATACACCGTATTATTTAACGAAAAGAATCTATTAAAAAAAAGGACACTAACCCTTACTATTAACTTAATAAAAGCATAGTAAGTAAGTACCTAGTACCTCTTTATTAATCCTCCTTTTAACTATTACAAGCTGTAATAAACCTAATCCTTTAAATTTAAAAACTAGTAGTTATACTAAATACATAAAGGCGCCCACGTAACACAAGGCCTTTTAGCTCTACTAGTAACTCTATTTTCCCTAACCAACCCGTAATATCGACCCTCCCTACTATACCAACAAACCTCTCAGGCTCTCAATTAAATAGCCTCACCAGACGGCCTTAAGTAAGGCCACCGCCAGTAATCCGCTATACTACTACCTTACAAAAACGGTAACTGTCTGCTTTTAAGTATAGTGAATCGCTAGAAAACATGGACCGCCTAGATAAAAAGGCGGCAACCCTAACCAAAATAAAGGGCTTGCCAGGGCCAGGAGAGGTGGCCGTCGAGAGAGGGGGTGGGAGGGGGGGGCAGGGCGCCAGGCGCAGGCTGGCTTACATAGATTTGACAGAGGAATAAGAGGGATTCTGTGGCCGTCACCAGATTTCAAGACTGGCCAATAAAATACGAGGATTTGATCCATTTACCCCACTAATTGCCCAAAGAGGCTTAATTAACGTATGACGCTAGGAATTTTCTAACGTGCAAATAGGAACACTCTTAATAATAATCAAGTAATTACCGCACCGACGAATTAACAGCGGCGGGCCGGTATTCTTCAAATCGCCCCCAGCCTTAGCACTATGACGACCGGCTTCCTAGCTAGCGGTATTATTAAGCCGCTAGACGGCCGCAACGGGCTGGAGGGCTGGCGCTGGCTGTACATCATCTAGATGCACAGTCTTGACATTCCCAATCGGCATCTACGGCCTCATCGTCTTCCCTAACACGCCAGACAAGTTAACCAAGTCCTTCTGGTTAACACCTGCCGAAATCGAACTGGCCCGCGACCGTATGCACCGCATCGGTAGCAGGCCCACTATCGGCTTCGGTGGTGGCTGGACCATCATCTGCCGCTTCTTCTTTCGCTGGCACATCTACGCGATCGGTTTATTGCCCATACCCTATATCCTTACCAACCAGCCATCTAACAATGGTGCCTACACGCTCTGGATCAAGAGCCTCCACAAATACGACGTCTCCCGCCTCAACCAGTTGACTGCTATCAACCCGGGAGTCGGCCTTCTTCTCGTCCTGAGCTACTGCTTCCTTGCCGACTAAATACAGGCCAAGCTCCCTATCATCCTCTTCCAGGGACTCTTGCAGTTCTTCCTCCAAATGGCCTTCGTGCTCTTCAACAGGACGTCCGTTGTGTACAAGTGGGCAGCCGTGGCCACCGGCAGTGGTCAGCCCTCCCTGTTGCCCCTCGTCTACTCCTGGCCAACGAAATTGTTCGTGAAAACGCCGAGGAACGTGCCTTTGTCATCTCCTTCATGTCCTGCTTGTCCAACGTGTTTGCCACCCGGGTCCCGCTGCTGGTCTGGAGGACGGTTGATGGGCCCGAATTCCACAAGGGCTACATTCTTACCCAGGTCATTCTTATCGTCTTTCTGACTGGCGCTGTTGGCGTCTGGTGGTACGACCGCCGCGACCAGTACGTCGCCCTCAAAACTCACCATTCACTGCCCCCTTCTGAAAGGAAATAGAAGAGCATAAAAAATGACAACTGAAACAGAAGGCGCATCCGTAGTAGACTTGGTGTGTAAAGAGTCTGGTTGGCAGAGCGATAGAGTCGACATAAGAGGTTCAGTAATCCGGGCTCGTGCTGGAATTGTTACTAGCATTCGTCATACAATGGCCAAAAAGGTGAAAAAGGAACGGCTCAAATTCAAATTCACAAAGAGGGGGGGCGAAATAAGCAAGAAAAGATCATCATAAGATACCTCATCCAGTGAACAATCTAATCACACTCTCTCGCTACTCATACATGAAGACGTTTATCAGAGGCAGAAGCTTTGGCCCAGGCTGGCTAACCGCCTATGCGCAAGCAGCGGCGGTGGCGGCATAGACAGGTCGGAGCCGGGCAAAGAAAAGAGGGTAGGCTGTAGTATTGCAGCGACGGTTTGTAGGAGTAGAGGGGATTGACAGATCGCCATAGTAAGTGAGCCGTCTTGGGCGAGATTGTTGCTATGTATATTGGTGCCTTGATCAGCAGATGCGCACAAGTTATTCGTATGGCACTGTTGCTGGCGAGCTGCGCCAAGGGCTCGGTTTGTCGATGTAGATGAGGCTGTCAAGAAGCGCTTTGTTGTTTATGTCTAGGAGAAGATAATTGAAGGCACAAAAGACAAATGATGTCGTGGAGGAAGCACAGTTGACTTTGTTCGTTCGTAGTGAGGGTTTTTTTCATACGTGCTTTCTGTTCTGCGGTTGCTTTGAGCCACCCCTCACCATCCACTGGCATCTTTCTTTTCCTTTCGTTCCCTTTTTCCTTTTTCGCTGCCCCTTTTGTTTTCGTTCCTTTCAAAACTCTCACCTAGGCCGATATGTGCAGCCGTTATCTTGTCTGACCGTAGCTTTAATGCACTGTATGTGTTTGCCAGTATCAATGCTTGCTTTCCCTGAGTATCACCACTGCTCTAAGCTTCGACTCACCCTAAACGTCGCCACATAGACGTAGTTGCTCTGCGGCTGACCACGTCCTGGATGCTTCCTCTCTCTGAGCTGCCGCCTCTCTACGAGCTGCCGCCATACTGCGCACCATCGCAGCTTGTGACGGGCGCGCGTAGCACAAAGACACAAGTATACGGGGACATAGGTACACAGAGGCGCAGGGGCACATGAGAACAACGGAACGCGCATGAGGACATACCCACTGAGCCGGCCAGAACAGGGGCAGGGCAGGTGCACCTGCGCAAAAAGAAAATTTATCCTCTATGATATTGTTCGTGTGGTATTATGGACCGCTGTGATACCGCTTCCCTCTGCCTGGTCTCCCATCTTCCGTGTTATTTTGGCTCGCCTCTTGGCTGTGTGCTATTGCGCATGGCGTGCTCGGCTTATTCCACCCCATTTCACCACTGGGTGTGCCGTAAACCAAGCCGGTTCTCCCCTGCTCTATTTGTATTGTGTTTGCATATGTATTCATCCATATACATCCATACGTACCTTGCAAGCGAACGTGCTTTCTAGGATATGTATCTAACTTGCGTTGATGAGACTGACGTAACACGAGCAATGCGCCTCCTCGCGTCAGGATCTGCCTCACCCGGGCTGCTCTCTCACCACCCCTTCCTCGTAATATACCCTCACCAAGCGGTATCTTAATTTCCCTTGACTTTCTAGTCTTTGCTTACGGACGTAGGGCTCTGTGAAACCCTAAGCCAAACAGGGAAATCAAAGAGGGGGACTCCGTAGGGTTGTTGAGTAGGATTTTATTACTTCCATTTCAAGTTCTCCATTTCAATTTCATTATGTGTGTTCTCACCCCGACTTGCGCTCTTTCATCTTTTTTATCCCCTCCCCTACTGGCTATGGCCTCTACTATTGCTCGTACTTCTGTTCTCTTCCCATAACCTCTCCCTTCTTTATTGTCTTGCCCTGCCTTTCATTTGTTTGGCCCTGCACATTTTTTCCTGAACCCCGGTCCTCTGTCCCTGCTGCCCCTCTGTTAATTTGATTTCCTGTCGCTAAATAACTTTGCTGCAGGATCGAAGTAAGCATTGGGGTCCAGATACCGTTGGTCAAAGGCTATGCACAACGCTACCTCCTAGTCCTGCTGTTTCTATCCACACCCGACTCAGGGGGCAGAAAAGAGATGAACCAGGCCGTTTGCGTAGTACAAGTTCGTGGACAATGTGGATGATAGCATGCGCAGTCGAGTCGTGGACGTTTGTATTGATGTGGGAGTGTCTTCGGGGCCTGTTCTTGTTCGCCTTTTGGATTGCAGCGTAAGCGAATAGATTCGTGTTGCTGTGCGACACCCCTGCCCCTGTGCCGTACCCGCCTCATCGCCACCCACCCACTCCTTACCCATCTCACCCCCTCACACCCTCCCCCATGATGTTTATTTTGTCTCCCTCACCCCTCCTTGGCGGACGAGTCTACCCATTCTTCGTGTCATTTAAGAAAGGAGGCCGCGGACAGACAGACTCTCAAAGCATCATTGAACAGCCAGCACGGACAGTTGTATAGGCACGGAGCAGCCAGCGCCATCCTGAAAAAATGCAGACTGAAACCTGAGGAACTGGGTAGTTCTAGGGAATCTTTACGCTCTTTTGGCCCCTCGCTGTTTGAAAATCGCGCCTGGTGGACAGCCAGAAAGCATCATCTATGGCCATAGACCTATTAGGTACCTGGGTAGATGGTAGGAACTATTAAAAGATCGATCACACTGAATTTCCGGCTGCGCTTTGTTTTCTAGAGGCACGCATACAATGGCAGGACGCACTGGGGTTGCTTCCGAGTTGCGTGGGACTTTGTCTGGGTGGCTTGGTCGGTAAGAGGGACAAGGCTCAGAGGAACAATATGACGGCTGGCCAGCTATTCTAGCTGGCTAGTGGGATTCTAGTTCTGGGACTACTTGTTAGCATATCCCATGTCCTGTTTCCATTTGTTGCCTGTGAGCCCTACTCTGCACATTGCCTCCCGAACAAGAACCGACATGCAACCTTGACTAGCTATAGCAAGGCTAAGCAGGTGCGTTCCCACAAGCCTCTGGTTTTTGCTTTTATCACGGGCACTCGGACGATGTCGGATACAGAAGTAGTACAGAGAGGCCAATGAGTTCGTACCAATAACGGCCCCAAGCTGTCCGTCGGCCGAAGACAGTGAAGTTAGATGAAAGGCGGGAATTAGCAGCTGCGGCCGGAGAGGATGTCATGCGTAAATGGAATGTGCTGCCTCGGGTCACCTTTTTACAGCGCGACGTTTCTGCTTTGACTGCTGCCCTCCCCCCTCCTCCCGCTGTTCCACCCCCACCCCTCTTTCCTCGCCCTGCTCACTCACATACGCCCACTCGCTCTCATGCAGCTGAGAACAGCCAACGGCGACACTCCACTCCCACGTTGCCATTCCCTACTTCTTGTCGGGCATGTTGTCTGCCTGTTCTGCCTGTTTCTGTTCTTTCCGCCACAGGCTGTGGTGCCGCTGTTATCACCCATGTAACATTTTGCGTCAGCTGTGTCGTTTTCGAAGGCCGCCTTCTCAGAGCAGTAACACGAGCAAGATTGTCTATCGTGGATATCTTCCCCTTTGGGCCACAGGTCGAATGGACCAGGCCAGCCGTATTAACGCTAGAAGTGCTTTCGCCGGGCAAGAGTCTGGTTCAAGTAGTTGTCCTTCCCCAGCAGAGACAATCAAACCGTTGGTGTTGTTCATAAACTAGAAATGCCCCGGCCCTCCTGCTTCACCGCCAGTGACCTCGTCTTCAGACGGGAAAACGTACCCTCCTTTCCTTTTTCTTTCATGCCCCCCCTACCCTCTCTTTCGCACTTTCTACCTACGTGTGTCCACACTCTTTGCTAGAATATTGAGAATCTTGTTCCACTGCAGGACGGCCCTCGCCTTCGGAAGAGATGCAACAACTACGAGGAAGACGAATACGGAGGGTAGGACAAGCCATGCAATGTCCTTGTTTAGAAGGGAAATACTAGAGCGCATGAAAAAAAAGTTAGGTAGCGAGGAACAATGGAAGGCGGTGCAAAATCTGCCTCAAATGGCCGTATACGACTGCATGATCTAGAACCTTCAGGTTACACCGTGTCACCATGCGAATGCCAGTTTTCTCTTTCTTTCTCGTTTGCCGTTGCCGTTCCTGGAAGGAGCTGGTATGGTGGCCAATTCCTCTCGGCCTCTACGTATTATCGGTTGCATCGCTTCGTTTACACGTGTAGGCAGTCTACCAATTGAGAGCAGACACCTCATGGCAAGCTGCGATGAAGGGCCTGCTGAAGCCGAAAGCCAGTTTTGGCTTTCTAGTCATGGACTCTACACATCCTGGGAGCTGTCTAGTTCTAGCCAAGCCCCCTTGTTGTCTCTGTTTGATAATAGGACCCCCCCTCGACCTAGATGAAGTCGGAGGGGGGAAGAGCAGACTGGCTCGCAAAATAAAACCTAGGTTTTGAAATACTGGTGAAGTTTTAGACGTTGGCGAGTTTTTGGACGCAACAGATCGGAGCGAGAGGCTCATATACGGCGAAGAATCAAAGCGCACTGATGCAATGGTGTGCATTTGCGCCTGGACAGCCCCGACAGCAGACACATGGCAACCTTGCTGACGTTTCTGTCGTGTCCTGCCTTCTCGCCACGATGAGTTGCACGGCCGCTGGGATTCCAAAAAAAGACGCTTCGGACGTCACGCGGAGAGCCTTGAGCGGGGAGGCCCCTTGTGTTGCCCCAGTTTGCTGCCGTGCACGACCTTGCTTCCCTCCTTTCCACCATTTTATCTTCTTTTTGCTATTTTCTTACTTTCGTTTGTTTTATTGTTTCTGGGCTGCCACCTTCTTCATTCGTATTTTCGTCGAAGAGCGGCCGAGAGAACCTTGCTGACTTGCAGCTGTCGGTTGCCTCTCGGCCGTTAATCTGCGCAATCAGCTCGCTCCGCCCTCGCAAATGCCCCTCAAGAATCGGCCTGTGAACAGTGTCAAAGAGGACTTTCTTTGTGTCGCCTGCGGCCTCGCATAAGTGAAGGACTCGAGTCGCATACGGCGTACCACTTGACTTCTTAGCAAACGCCTATCTCTAAGCCATTCTGCTCGTGCGCCAACAATATCAGTCCTTGTGTCTTTCCTCGTCGGGCATGCCTTGGCCGCTTGGGTTCGGCGATTCTTTGCTCGCTTATTGTCTGCCTGCCGTGCCTCCTTCGCAAGGGTACCGTGTCGATCTGCCACCCTGAGTCCGGCTTTTGTTGCCTTGATGTATCTAAAAAGGTTAGGCGAGGCAAAAGTAGGCATGGTTTCCGTGTCACGGCGAGGCCGAGTGGAACTCTCGCCAGTTTGGCCCTTGCGTAGCTTTGAGACTCTCCATAGAACCTATGAGCTTATTTCCATCATATGACTCTTCCCCAAGGCCTGGCCAGAGGCTGGGATCTCAAAGGAACGGCATTGCCGCCCGGTTCGACCCTCTCTGTGCCGAGTACCGTCTGTCAAGTGCTTCCCGTCCTGGTGAAGAAAGGCGACCAGTGTCACCGCTTTCCCCCTTTCCTTCCGGCTGACACTTGACCAGACCTGTATCTTTTTGTGGTGGCTCAGCCTTGTCACGCTGTTTCTAGGGCCAAGGATGGTGGGAACTTGCTGGTCCGTTTCCAAACGCGGTTGTGTATAGTTGGACAGTTCCCGCCGATCCGCCCCCTAGTGGACAGGGAGTAAAACAGTGCTAAGCCAAAAAAAAAAAAAAGAGTACGGTGCCCGAGGGACCATGTTCCGGCACAGGACACAGGGAGAGGGAAGACAGGGGTGGGCGTAGCCTTGGGAGGGTGTCCTTCGTCAGAAGCTTGGTTGACTGAAGAGCGCGCAGAAGCAACAGCAACGCATCTATGAGAGTACCTCCCGCAGACGACACGCGGGATACGGCGAGTACAAGCAGATAAAGTCAGGCATGCCTGTACGGACGTACTCGGGGCTATCCCAGTGGACAGGGAATAGATGAAGTCCTACCGCCAGGCCGTGTGTTGAGTGCGAGGGGCATGCAAGGGAATGCAGGGTGTCGCAAAGCGAGTATGCGAGCGAGCCGTACGCCGACCCAAGACATACGCTCACCCTGCAAGTGATATGTTGTGTCAGAGAGACCACTACTCTCCCTGGCCTTGCTATCCGATTCGTTTGCCCCCTGTTGTCTCATTGCACTTTTCCTCTCCTGCGTTCATATGTTTCTGCCCCCATGTCGCCTTTCTTCTTCTTTCTTCTTCCTGGTTATGTCCGTCACTCTGTGCCGGAGGTGTGCATTTCGCGCCGGGAGCTTCTGTCTCAGCAGCACCAGCGCTCGTCGTTCTGCACTGGTGTCTTTTTTTTTTTTTTTTTTTTTTTGGCGTTGAACGTGACAGAGCGTCTCTCTCCTCCCCTTGTGCCCGTGGCTTTGCGCAGCCTTGACCTTATATCACCCCGATGACATTATCGGAAAGCTGCATGGCATTATGTATAATGATCTTCTCGGGGGGAGAAATGGCCCCACAGCACGCCGTTTTGTCACACCATCACGCTGAATGCCAGCAGCAGAGAGCGTTCTTCCTTTCGTCCCCGCTCGCTTCAACTAGGCCCGAGACCGGCACGTCTGGGCTACGGCTCTCTGTTGAACGGGGCTCGGTAGCCTGAATGTTTTCATAGACTGTCGTCATCTACCACCGGGCGTCTCGTCCCATGTAGAAACTCTGTCTACCCTATTCCTTGATAGCATCAAGTCTAATTTTACCTCTTTTTTCCTCCTTGCCTTAAGAACCCCCCCTTTCTCTCTTCCCCTGCGTTAGCCGCGAGAACTCATTCCCCTACGAAGTATGCGTTCGTAGTGCCGTGGAGTCACAACTTGCTTTTTCGCAGCTGCATTTCTTTAAGCCCTGTGCCCGGTGCGTGCTTATCGACCGCGTCCAACATTGTTGTCTGCCTCCGACGTATTATGCTACTTGTAGAGGCATTGACCCACCTTAATGGCGTATTCGCTGCTTGCTGATGAGACATTATTTCCCGCGGCCGCAATTGCTGTTCCCCCCTTGCGTTGGCCCGCGTCCTCCGGGCCTCCACGAGTGGAATCAAGTTTCGGCTGCTGCGAGGGATGTCTGCGGTTCCACTGATTGACCTACGGTCTCCTCTTCTGGGCAGCTCCTTTGGTTAGGGGGAGTCCGGCCTGTCACCCTGCCTGGCCGTCTGCTCGCGTGTTTTCTGTTTTCTGTTTTCCGTTTTCCGTTCTTTGTTGGCCCCAGTCCTTCATCCCTTGCCTGGACCAGAGAGCGGGGAGTAGGGACAGTCGGCTGCTGACTCCATGACACGGCCAGGACTCTCTATTTAAGGCTAGAGCTACCTTTGCCCTCTCGACTCTCCGCTAGCAAACGCAACGCTGGTGGTCTTTGTTTGTGACCTCCCGCCTTTCTCATAGCCCTGCCGCGATGGCCAGACATGCAGCCGGGGGACGGCACTGGGGCGGAGAAGTTGGGGGGACGCAGAACCAGGGGTCTATTTCTCGTTTCCTCGTTCGTTTCCTTCTCTTTCTTCTAGCTCTTCACACTGCCTGTTTGTATCTTGCTTCGCGCCGGCGTGTGTCAGTTCGAGCCGCTGTCTAAGATTTTCCCCGTTGAGTTAGCCTTGCGCCAAGTGGCCTTGCTTTCTCCTCTTCTCTCCACTACTTGTACGTTCCCCTTGTTCTGAGCCGTTCTTTGTTCCCTTGCGGGGGTCCAGAGCAGGTCCGGCCATGGGGTTGGTCGAAGGTTCACTGTTGTCATCAAGAGGCGCGGGCCCTGCCGATGCTGCTAATAGACAAGACAGACTGAGCCACCAAACAAGGAGGCGACTGGACGTTTTGGGAAGGCAGGTTCGAGGAAGGCGCGACCAGCCGCTCGCTCTGTATTAATACTTACTGAAAGCTGAAAAAGCAGGAGCAGGAAGGAGGAAGTGGGAAGGCACGACGACGCGTACGCGCCAGCCGGGGGGCAGAGGGAAAAAAGAAAAGTAAAGAAAGGAAAAGAAAACAAAGGAAGGATTACAAGGCAGAAGGGAGCAAAATGCTACTAAAGCTACGAGATCTCCTCCCACAGCGACTCTGCCCTTCATTTTACCGAGACTGCCCCCTTGCAGCACCAAACCAGAAGATTAAGCACCCTGCAGGCGCAGACCCGCCCAGCCCGCTAGCTAGGGAAGGCAACAACCTCGAAACCGCCCCTCCTTCCTTCCAGAGATGGACGGGGCAGGCACCCTCCCCGCCCTCTCACCCTCTCACCCTCTCACCCTCTGCCTCCTTGCCTCCTGACCTCGCGTTCATCATGCTGCGCCCAACCCCCCCGACCCCCGGCCCCCGGCCCCCTTGGCTCGCGCTCACTCATCACCCACGCGCACAAATCAAATCATGCAGTCCTCCACTCCGGCTCGGCGTAACATTGGAGAACAGACAACACCCCATTTCGCAGCATCATTCCAGGCGCCCAGAACTCCCCATTCCCCAAACCACCAGGGCAGACTGCTTCCAGCCAATAGGCTTTCTAGGTTGCAACCTGCCTCTCCTCGCTACCTGACAAAAAGGATGCTCGCGTTGCGACGTACTCCGTATGCCACCCCAGACCCTGCTCGTCTTTGGCTCCCTTGGCTCCCGTGAGCCACTACGGCCGCTGCCCACAGACGATGGGGCTCACGCACGGGCACCACCCGCGACGCTACGACGAAACGACATCCCACCACAAACTACTCCGTAGCTGCTGATGGAGAGGCACGCTACTCCGTACTTACGAGTAGAACTGGAGACCGGAGACGACGTACTCGTACTGCCCGAGCCAGCCAGATTGTTTTCTTTGTCAAGCCTAGGCGTAGTGGCACTTGCTGCCCAGTCCTCCTCTTGTCTCCCATCCCCTCCCCTTCCCTTCGACGACTGCGACCCCCCCTTCTACTCCGTATGTACTCCGTACGCATATCTCCTGACGCCGTTCCTCTCCATACGAAGCAGGGGGGGGGGGGGGGTGGAGCCCATTGTGGCTTGACGCGCATGGACTTAGTCGGCTGATCTGCGACCTTTGTTTTTGGCTAGGCGAGGAGTCATTCTGCCACCTACTGAATAGCAAGAAGAGTACGGACGATTTACTTTGTGGGGAGTACGTCTGGCGCACTTTGTGGCCTGCTCTGTGCGGTGTACAGCCGAGCGCGAGAGAGCAAGAAAAGATGCGAGCAAAATCGTTCTGGCACATCTCCCTATGAACAATGCACAAACGAACGTATGCAGCCTCGCCCCGCAACAAGCGTGGAGAGAAAACGACGGCCAGCCAGGAACGGGGACGTTTTTGAGACACACAGAACCATGTCTCGACAACGGCGGAAGCCCCCTCACCTACTCCTTACAGGATCGCCAAAAGTATCTCACAATGCACACGGGGAAAGGACCGACGTGGGTTGTCTGCAATAGAGCCACCACGGGCCAGCAATGAAGCAACTTGCCGCCTGACTCTGGTAGCAAGCCAGAGGTCGTGGATGTGGCGCGGCAGACAGGAAGCGGAAGAATGTGGCAGCTGACATACGGACAATGGGACGACGACGACGACGACACTACTTCGTATTTGCAAGATTAGATATCTCGAGATACATTGCCGAAAAAAGCAGAGCTTCAATTTCTCGCTGTGTTTCCTCTTGCAAGCTCCACCTTGCTGGCTCGCCGTGCAGAGGGTGACATGACGGGAAGCCAAGGCCAGCAAAGCCCTGGTCCATGATCCGCCGGCAAGCGAAGCACTGACCCCCCAAGTCACCCCCCCCCCCTTCTCCCCCCTGCTGTCGATCCAAGGAAATCTGAGCAGAGGACGATCGACAGCAAGTACTCCGTAGGTAAGAGAAAGGAGGGGGGGTGGGGGGAGGAGGGGGCGCTGCGACAACAAGCGAGAAAAAAAAAAAAGGTAAAATGAGGTAAGGAGCCCGAATTAAAAAAAGAAGAAAAAATAGGAAAAGGGACTTACCCTGTAATACGAAGCACGGGTAATAGAAAATAAAAATGATAATAGACTAGACACCCTAGAGGAGGAAGAAAAAGAGAAGAAAAAAAGGAAAGGAAAAGGAAGGAGAAGAGCAAGGGAAAACCAAAACACAAAGTACTCGTACCGTGGCTGGCAGGCATGATCTTTATTACACAACCAGCTCGCACAGGAGAGCCCTGTCACTCCACACATCCATCATCACGGCCAATCACACACCTAACGATATACATACGCCTCCCTTCTATCCTGGTTCTTGTTTGTGCCCACCCCCCCTCCCCTTGGCTGGCCGTGTGTGGCATACGGGAGTGCCGGGGCAGACGGATGGAGCAGATGGAGCAGATGGAGCAGATGGAGCAGATGGAGCAGCTGAAGCAGCTGGGGAGAACTGGATCTCCCAGACAGATATTCCGTTGCATGGGATGCCTCGCGCATAGAGTACAGGACGGCTGGCCTCGAGTGGACAACGCCTGGCTTCGGACCTTTTTTTTTTTTGGTTTACACTGGGCCTGAATTCTACGACGCGTATCTTCTTCTCCCGCATTCAACCTGTCTCTTCACCTTCTTCACCAGGTCCAGAAGGCCACGTCGCTGTTCTCCCTCCATTCTTTTTGTTCCACTGACGACAGATGCGGTGTTTTCGTCGAAGAGACGGGCACATTCCCCGTCTTATCTTGCTAGAGGGCTCGAACACAAAGCAGAGCAAGGACGTGCTCGCATATGTGACGAGCCTTGGCACGCAAACACACACACACACACACACACACACACATGCCACATACCCCCCCCCCCCCCCTTTGACCAATACGGCCTCTGTGGATCGTCTACAGGAGACCGAGAGACTGAGACCTGCCTATTTCTCACCCTATGCATGACCATGGGCGTCCCGTGCACACACCAGAGGGATGGCTCCACACGCTCGGCTTTCGTACTTCTGCCTGGCTCTTTCGTTTGGTTTGTACGAGTCTGTAATACAAGTCTATCCTTGTCCCTTTCCTCTTGGTCCTTTCCTATGGTTTTCTTTGACGTGCTCTTTTTATTCGCTGCTCATTTCCATTTCTTTTGGCCTCTGCCGGGTTTCATCTTGCAGCTGGGCTCCCTTTTGCTACCCCCCCCTGGCCCTTGCATGGCCGCCTTCGTCTAAAAACCAGACGCCCACCTTCAACGGCTGGCTCATCAGCTGTGGCTCTGATCATTCTTCTTCTAAGGGCTGGTTTACTGTGGATAGGATACGAAGCAGGCTTGGCCGAGTTGTCGTCGCTTTTGGCTTCCCCCTTCCCCCTCCCCCCCTGCCCCTGGATTCCTTCCCTTCTTTCGCTTCTGCCCACTCCTTTCATCCCAACCCCTACCGCTCTCTCCATGGTTCCTAGACTTTCTGCTGCCTTAAGCTTGGCCAAGAGCTAGTATCAAGGGCGTAGAACTGAGTGGAGCCTGTAACATCCTCCCTTGAACAAAACAACCAGCAAGACAGAAGGCTAAAAAAAGGCCAGAGATCGAGCAAACGGACGAAAGAAAACCCTTCAGAGCACAAAAAAGCAAACAGAGGGCGGCGAAAACAAAAGCTAAAGCGAGCGAGCAGAGCAGAATCAGGTCTCAATAATTCTCCTAGAGACCGCCCACAACAAGACGCTCTAGCAGCTGCTTGTCGGCCTCCTCCTTGCAGCCAAGCGTCCTCCATTCCCTTTTCATTTTCTTTTCTTCACCTTCTTGACGACTCTCCCCAATATTATCTCGCCCCCTCTCTCTATCCCCTCTGCCGTCTACTTCTCACGTCATACTGAGCAAACCTCCTTTCGCGGTGTTGCTGTACTACGGCCGTCTCCAAACAGATACGGCCCTCTTCATATCGTTGCGTTCGCCACGCCCATATCTTTTCCTGTTGCCATACCCTTGCTGACGTCGCCACGGGGCTCTTTCTCGTGGCATTTTCCTCCGGCTCCCATTCCGGTTCATCCAGCTCGAACCATCCTCTTCGTTCTGTAAGCCCCAACTCCCTCCTTCTTACAACGGTATCCCGTTCTTCCTCGGCCCTATTCGTTCCATGCACCAGCCCGTCCCCCTTTTTTGCTTCCCTCCCTTCTCATCCCACTACTCTCTCACTTCCGACCTCCTTTTTACGTTCTTTATATCTAAAGACCTTCCCTAGTTCCCTATGCTAGAGAGATACATACTCCGGGCGTCAGTCTCAGCTGAGCTGTGCTTTCATTTCCCTCCCCTGCCTCCATTCACCTGTCTTGTTAAACCTCTCCACTCTTCATCCTCTTGTCTTGATATCCGTGACGTTTTCCTGTTTGCACGCCACCAGCAGTGGGACCTCAGTTCTTGTGGGTGCGCGTGTTTTTGTTCTCCCCACCCCTCTTCCCTCTCCCTTTCTACAACTTTCCTTTTACGCCCACTCCTTTTCTTGTCTGCTATTCTTTTACCTTCCTTCCCCCCCTTCCTTCCTTTCCTTGCAAAACTCAGACTTCGACAGAAGTTGTCAATCCTCATCATCCCTTCCCGCTACTCGTTTTGCATCTAGGCCCTATGGCAATCAGACAGCATTACTGGAGTTAACATTCCGCTAGTTCTAGCTACAGAGCCGTTTGATACCCCCTTTCGTCGACATATTCACACTCGTTCAACAAGAGAAGAGGAGACAACGCCGTCGTGTTTCGAAAGCAGGGCTCTCCAGAGACGGGCACTTTTCGTATCCAAGCAAATCCCTTTTCGCCGTTTCAACGTTAAACTTGGGAGTGTTTTCAGTCACCCACTTTTGTTCTTACAAAACTCTTCTTGGTGTTTGCCTGGTGAGCGTGAGTATGCCGTCTCCCGGCCCATTCCTCAGTCATTATCTTTCCCTGCCCCCTGCTGGCTCAGGGACAGCCAGGTCTTTCCTGCATGTCAGTTTGCGACGGATGCTTCCAATTTCGGATACACGGGCAGCGGCTCGAAATCCTGCGCCCATTCTTTCTCTCGACGGTGCAGGCTGATTCTTATTTCATCCCTTGCTTCTAGTTTGTCATTTGCATTCTTCTTTCAATTTTCTTTCGGCAGTCAAGAAAGAGTGTTCTGCTCAGCGCTTCTCGTGACTCAGCTTCCGTCTTCGGCTGCAAGTTAACATAGTCAGTCCCCGGCCAGACAGAATCAAGAGTTGCAACAGGCCGACGTTCCCACCTACTAGCACATATGCAGTTGACGAGACACAACAATTCTTGCCCGCATTCCAGCGTTTTCGGTGCATCCAAGTAGGTGCATTGATCACCCATTCCACAATTTTCGTTTTCCTTTGGTATGTCCGTTTTTGGTATGTCCGTTTCCGCGTCTGCTACTCTACCCCAGGCAACAGGTGACAACCACTCCCACCGCCGGACCCTCGCTATCCTTTTTCAAAGCTCCCTTCTCTCCTGTTTTGTCTTGCCTTCCTCCCTTCTTTTTTCATATTTGTTTTAGTGCCATGGAAACCGTACCTGTCAACCACACTGGTGTCAAAACCCATGCGTTGCCACTTTTTAGACTTACACGTCTTAGTTGGAGAGCCACGGAGCTCAAACTTTACCTCTTCTCGTCCACTTCTAGCACGGTTCTGAGACACCCAACTTTTACCATTCTGTTTTCTTCGAATTGGGGCCTCGCACCCTGTTACTGCCCTTCCCTCTTTTAATATTTTCCTTCCTCCCACGGCCCCCTTTTTTTCCCTCTTTCTTTCCTGTTCTTGTCAACGAGACATATCATTTCTCTTGATGTCGTCCCTCCAATACCAACAACCTACATACACGGCGTTCGAAGTAAGTCAAGTCATAGAGAGACCCTCGTTTGTCAACTGCAGGGCACTGAAAGGCGCATAATGATATGCTTTGTGCTGATACCCATTCTAGCCATCTGCAAACCAAGAAAGAACTGCCATTGTTGACGAAAGAATCGGATCCCCAGACACCCTCAGTTACGAAGAAGAACCAACTCAGGTGAACGGACGCGTCGTGCACAGCCGCTCCCCGCCAGGCTTCGGACTCATGGCGGCCTACAAGACGCAGCCCGCTCAGCTGCACGGTAAGCGCTTTCCACTATCCCACCGCTCCCATTTCGAACGGCAACCTCCCCTTAATTGTTTACTGTTTTCTTCTTTTCTTCTTCTTATTTTTGGGCTTGTTGTAAACATGTCGGGGTGCTTTGGCGACTGATCGAGACTTCCGTTTTACCTAGGCTTTACAGACACAGCATATCCATCATTCAACACACAGACGTTTCAGCAACCGCAACCAGAAAACACGACATCACAGCTCGATAACATTGCTTTCGGCCCAAGCGGCACTACTGGCCAATATCTGAGCCCTTCCAGCCCACCGCCGTCAACCCCAGTAAACATCGTTTCTTGTGGCCCAACGGCTGGCACGGCTGGGACCCGTGTTGAGCTCAAAGTGAGCAGTCAGTATGACTTGATGGCTATGTCGCCGCCTGCTCCATATGTCTGGCTGTCTTTTGGCTCTCAAAAATGCCACGCAGACGTTGTCAAAGAGGATGTTTCCCAGGACGGTCTCACGTACATTGTTTCTGCAGAAGCGCCCCAATTTATGGCCACCAGCTGCGCCTTGCCGACGGATGTGCCGCTGACGGTTGTCATTGAAAACACCTCAGGCGATGAGCTTGCCCGCGTTCCCGTGGCCCGTTCTTTTACATACCATGATGTTCCCAGCTCTGTGGGAGCGTCCGCCTCTGCACCTTCCATGGAGGATGCAGCAGCTGACCCTGCTGCCTCATCTGCACCTGAGGGCATGACAAGAAAGTCACCCCCCCAGTCACCTGGCCAAGTCGAGGGTCACAACGAAAGTCCGCCACAACTGCCGGTACGCACATCGGTCACAAACAGTCCTACTCATGTGCAGAGCCAAATTCCTCTGGGCCCAAGCACAAATACCTTCTCGTATCCCTCTTCTGGAGTTGATCCTCCCGTTGGAGCTGGCACAGCTGCCGCCACTGTTGCCTCCACATCTTACAACCAAGTCAACGGCACCATGCTCGGCCCGTATCGCAGTGCGTCCTTCTCCGATGGCTTTCCACGAGCCGCCACATCACAGCCGGTGCGCCAGGCGGGGGGTGCCCCAACCTGGACGACGCCCTCGTATAGCGGCGTCAGTCATCACCAAGCCAGTCATCACGGCCAGCATACCCCCCACGACCGATATAATATGGGGCGCAGCAACTCGATCGCACATGTTCATGGGGCTGCTAGCATTGCGCGCCCACCTCTTTCGGCCTCGCTGCCGGCTCCGTTACCAGCACCGACATATGGTGGGGTACCGCCGCTGTTGATCCGCACGAGCACCATGCAGTGTACTTCACCTGGTTTTGTTGGAAGCATGGGCACCAGCAGCGGGTACGGTGGCGGTCCCTGGGGCGGCTACCCTGCGAAGGCGGTGTTGTCCATCATGGGCAACCTGGACTCCATGGCGCAAGATTGGTCGCCAGAAGAGTGGAACAACCGCCGGCGCATTGTCCTGTTCCGAAAGAAGCAAAACGGCTGCCATCTGGAGACTACCTTCCGACCTGTTCCAATTAACGAGCGGCCACCGAACAGCATTTGCATCAGCTGCATCTACTGGGCAGAAAAACAAGAGTGCTTCGTCACCTCCGTAGACACGATCAACCTCTTGGAGCAGCTGCTGGCCTCACCTACCCGCTTTACCGTCGAAGAAAAAAACCGGATTCGTCGCAATCTCGAGGGGTTCAAACCCTTCACAGTCAGCAAAGCGAAGGCCGAGAGTGAGGAGTTCTTTAAACTGATCATGGCCTTTGGTGCTCCAAAGCCTCGCACAATCGAGAAAGATGTGAAGGTGTTCCCTTGGAAAATTCTCGCCCAAGCCTTGAAAAAGATCATCTCCAAGTACAGCGCAAGCCCGTCCTCTGCATCCAGCGCGTCCTCGGGGCCCTCCACACAGGGCCACCATTTGTTGACACCGGTCACGATGAGCCCGTCTTACCCTGTGCTGCCTCCGACTCCAGGCTCCATGTCAACGGGAGCAGATGGCACATCCGCTGTTGGATATGTCAACATGGTGAATGGTACCAACGGTGCCGAAACACTCGCCAGCCCCCGGTCACTGTCAGGTGCGTCATGGGTGTCATATGCTGGGAACGCTTCATCGGCACGCGCGCTGTCCCCTGGCTCGACGGCTGCAAAACCGCAGTCCCCGTCCTCTGCCAATCTTCGTCTAAGTGGCATATCCGCTGCCTACGATTCCCGCGGTGGTGCTGGGGCCAGCACTTCGTCCACGCATACGTACGGACATCACCAACAACCCCAGACCCACAACTTCAACTCGCCGCTTTCTATGCCAACTATCACTGGCCCTCCGACGACGACAGCTCCTGGAACGACGGCTGCTGCCTCCGCCGGTGGGCATCGCTGGGATGGCTATGGCGTCAGTGGCGGAGGAGCACAGCCATCATATGCAAACAACCACAACCAGCAACAACAACATGGCCATCATAATAGCCTCTACAGCACAGGCTATGGCGACAGTGTTCAGCGTGCCTAAACTGGTTGCCTAGCGGGGAGAGCCCGCCGGTGAGTGGCGAGGTGAAGGATAGGGCCTGGCCATCCGGACAGCCTAGTATTCGGCACACACACAAACACACACACACACACACGCGCGCGCGCGCGCGCACAAGAGTTGGAACGCAGAGGACGATGGCATATGGCCCTTGTTGGCTGTGCTGGAACACCGGGTTACCGTGGGAGCAATCGTTCCCAACAACAGCGCGCAGCGCGCCCCTTCACCTTTTCCTGGAAACACGAGGCGACCGAAATGGAACGGTTACAGGCAGATAAACTTGTCACAAAGCCGAGGCTGGTGAAGTCCAAGATGGCAAGTGAAGACAGAAAGTGAAGAGCTATGAAGGGATAATCTAGAGCCGACGAGCGTCTGCCAGTGTATGCTCAGGCCGGATACGCATCCTGGCCCAGAAGATAGCTGCTTTGACTGGAAAAAGAGGAGAAAGAAGCACGCCAACATACCGGTGACCGCTATGGACGGCACGAGTTACGATCGCAACTATCCAACCCTGTTCACGGGCACAGAAGCGGGCACAGAAGCAACCACTCGGGCAGGCACTGGAGCCAACAAACACAAACGGGAGAAGAGTACAACACATCTCTGCCTGGCTCCACCAACAGGATGTCCATCGCCTTCTGCGTTCTGCTCTCTGCTTTCTGCGTCCGGAATGTCCTGGACCGGACTGAAAGGGCCGACCGGGAAAGGAGGGTGGGCATTGGCTGGTCAGGTGTACCAAGCCTGCTCCAATCACAGCACGAGGCCAGCCACCATCCCTTTGGCACTCTTCGCAGCATACAAACCTTTTCGCTGTGGCCTACCAATAACGGCGAGCTTCAAAGCCTTGCAATCCGCGTGCATCTCATACAGGCTATTCTATCGGCACCCCTCCTCGTCTTGTTTCTTTTCCCACGCCCCTCTCTACCCACGTTTCTGCTCACGAGCACTCGCCATGTCAACTACCTCCTTGTGACCTACGCCCGCGCGGTTGCATTTCACGTCGCATCCGACGACACCATCTCAGCTCTGCCACAGTGCTTCTCCACTGCCTTTGCGAGTGCCTTGGTTTTTGCATCGCATTTTTTTTCCGGTCAGGCCCCGGGTAGCGACCAAAGGTTCCCGACCCCCCTGTTGTTGGACCCCGTGGATCTATCGTTTCCGGGCCAATTGCGACCGCAAAGTCTTTTGGGGCAAGATCCTGATCATCGACTGGACGAGATGGCGCAGCACGAGCCAGGGGCGCGGGAAGGCCCGATGTAGCTGTCTTTTCAACTTGCCTGGTATGCATCATGCAACGCAATGCGACCTCGCCTGGGCCCTTCGGCTTGTCTTTCGAGATGCTGTGCGCCTGCAGCATCAACTACTGGTCACCAGTCAGTGTATTTGCTTTCACGTTTCTGCGGCCTCAAGTCAGGATCCATATCACCCACATCTGCAACCATGCAGTCCAAACTAGGAGATGACGCCTTGCTGGGCACCAGTTACAAACGTCTGCCGCTGCATCGCCCGCTCCGTCGCCCTCAAAAGAAGCACTTTTCCCCCTAGGTGTTATCCCATGTTTCTGGCCCGTATCTTGTTTAGATCTCCCTGCCGCTCATAAAGCCCTGAAGCTTTTGTCCCCCCCTGCGTCACTACATTGTCCGCCTCTTTCCGGCCTTGGTTACTTTGTGGGCATCTCTACACTGTTCGACAAAGGCAGTCTCTTTCGAGTCCTTCACCTTTTCATTTCTTCTTCTCTTGTTTCTTGTCTCCTTTTCCTTTTCCTTCTTCCCGAATTTGTTTTTCTTCCCCCCCCCCCCCCCTTTTTTTTTCGCTTTTATCTTCTCTGCCTTCCCTTTGTCTTGGTAAGTCTGCCACTTGGCCTTTCTTTGCCCAGTTATGTTCCTAGCTTGGGCTCTGCAGCCCGCTTTCTTCACCATTGCTTGTCGTTGTGTTCTTACTCGTTTTGGAACTGGTCCGGGCTTTGTCTTGCTTTCTTTTTCTTCTTCTGCCTTGGCCCTCGTACTTTTTTCCCTCCTGTATTTCATGAGGACTGTTTTTTATATCATAAGTGGTATACTTATGCCTGCCTGACTGTTTCTGCCGGGGGTTTGGAACCGTTATTTTGCTCCTGGTACTGGAGGAATTGGGGCACAGTAACATACGCCGGACATATCAAACGATGTAATATTGGGATACTATTGGGTGATCTTTTGACAGGAGTCGCGTATTCTGTTATTGTGTTCTTGGCTTCATTTTACAATGCTCTAAGCAGCCGGTCAATTAATAGTTACTTATCTTAAATCACATCGCAATGCGACAAACTCCAACATACGGTACAGCGTCCAGTGGGAGCGTCCAGTACATCGATTCTGACCAGAAGAAACCAATGTGGACTGACGGCCAAGGTTGGGGCATCATGAAGATAATTCGTATGTATTTTTTTGGCTTGTATGCTTTTGTCGTTGATGGGAGGCTCGCTAGCGTTGTGAAAAACCGTCCGTTCCAGCCGATAAGAGACGTCACCAGAACCAGTGTCTCTTGTACGCCACGTAGTCTTTCCTGTCCCGGTCGCATTGGTGACGCATTTCGTTCTTCGCCCCCGTGCGAACTCGGTAGGTACCGATGGCGTCAGCCATTTGTTTGGGTTTCGACTGCAGGCGTTTCCGATGTGTTCATTTTCGCAAAGGTGATTCTGCGTGTCTCAGGAGGGCGCTGGGAGGAACCAATGAAAGAGGTGAAGCCATTTCTGACAGGCAAAATGATGTACTGGAAAAAACGAACAACTGAAAGTAAACCCATGTTGCTCTCCCACCTTTTGTATGAGGCGCCAGATTGCATAGTCATTCATTTTTGAAGAATATACAGAAGAAGGCGAAGAACAAGAAGAGCCAATATATGTACAGAAGAAGCGAAAACAAGTCGGAGCCTGGGAGTGAAAGTGACGGCCTGGCATGTGTGCACACCCGGAGTCTAGCTCGAGTAGACAGCAACATAAGCAACTTCCTGCGGGTTTCGTTAGCTGCCATCGACATCCATGTTGACTATTATGTAGAAACAAAGAAAACGGACGACAGCGTACCATCATAGCACCGTAACCGCCCTGTGTGTTTGAGTTTGGGTTACCAGGCTGTTGAGCAGTATCAGTATCGACTTTGGTAGGGGCTGAGAGGGGACCGGTAGATGGTTTGACAGTGTGAACGTACCCAACCGCCACCGACGGCAACATTCAGAATAAAGTACAGTGGGCTGTGGCAGAGAGCATTCCAGCTGCTCTCATCGCCAACACGCGAACCGCTAACGGACGTGTATTCCTGACCGTCCAGGTACCAGGTAATTGTCTCTGTCTGCCAATTGTTGGATGTGCGGTCGAACTGCACACGCCACGTGTGCCAGCTCTGGTCGGGAATGGACACAGATGAGGAGATGCCGTTGGGCTCGTTGCAAGCACCACCTGGCGTGACATCGCAGTGTACAGTGCCATAGCCGATGAGCTGTCCATTTACGGTCTCGAGGGCATCAATCTCGCCGCACTCAGGCCACGACGTGCCATGACGAAGACTATCACCGAGCATCCAGAATGCCGGCCACATTCCCTGCTTCGAGCCGATGTCGTTGTCGCCAAAGCGGATGTCGGCCTCGACCAATGTCTTGGTGCTGGCGGCCGGGGTGAAGGTGTACTTGCTCTCGACCCGGCCCGAGGTCCAGGAACCATCGCTTCCCTGCCACGGGACGAGTTGCAGGGTATTTCCGCCCGACAGTTGGACATTCGAAGGCGAGCTGGAGTACGACTCAAGCTCACTGTTCACGCCTAGATAGCCAGTGACGATATTCCAGGTGGTGGTGCTGGGCAAAGAGCCTCCGGAGCCGGAGAACACCTCCTGCCAGACAAGGTTGAAGCCAGAGTAACTTGGCGCATTCCATGCTTGGGTAAGTAGGGGCAAGGAAGCAATAAAGGTGGTGATAAATGTCGAGGAATGCATTGTGACAGCGCATGCTATTTCACAGCTAGGTAAAGATACGATCTCGAAGAACGGATCAAGGAAGAGACGGGGGGGGGGGGGGGGGAAAATGACCAGTGCCTATAAAGAAATGACAGATACGAAACTGAAGCTGTAAATAGAAAAGGCGTGAAAAGAAACGAATGTTTGAGACGAAAGACAAACAAAAGAAGGAAAAAAAGAGTGTGATGAGGCTGTCCTAAGATGTTCAGAGCAGTCCGTCGAGAAAAGGAATGACAAGACGGGGGGTAGGGGAATAAGTAAACGAGGGTTGTCATCCAGGACAGCGGTAAGAGTCTCATCCGTGAGACCACGGGAGAGAGTGGCATCGCGGCGAGACAGATGTCTTTATGTACACCAAGCTATGCAAGGCGCTAGACTAGCATCCAAGAGCTGGCGATGCTGGCACATGCGTGCCCGTCCTAGAAAAGGCCACGCCGGCAGAAAAGGAGGGACGGGTTATCAGGGGCAGCAAACGAAATGACAGTCCAGCAAGCCCCTGGCCGCCCATCCCATTCATCTCGGCCAAGCCACTCATGAGGCGGCAATGGCCTGAAGGGTGAGGTGGGCGGCCCCATGGCGGAGGAGGGATTAGAGGGCAGACGACAGAACGGAGAAAGAAACAGTTCCGTGCTGGTAGGGTACGTCGTCTTGACAGAGGGACTGCCCCCATACACACCATACGGCGGGGTGTCGAGCGATGGCATGTTTCAAAACACATCTCCCTGGTCTCCACTCCACAGTCCAGGAGATCACGGCACGCAGAGTGTCAACGTGGTCGCACCCTCTGTGCGCAGTCACCCCTCTCTTCTGCTTGGTCGCCGTACGAGTACGACGGATAACGGAAACGAGGCATTAGCAGGGCGGAGATGAGATGAACTAGTGTTCGGCGGAGCGGTTTTGATGGGAAAGGATGGGATAGAGGAGGGGAAGGACTGGGCAAAGGAAAACAAGCAACCAGAAGGAGGAAAAGCAAGAGACGTCCATGCAAAAATGAAATGCACAAAAGTATTTGAAAGACACCAAGAACGGCGAACCTGGGACTGCCTTTTGACATCAACTCAACCCAGGAAAATCAAAGTGCCCTGATGGCGCCGGCGCCGGCGCCAGGGCCCATTTCCGGATTGGCCGTTAGCAAACTCGACCACGCTCCTCTTCAGAAAACTTGGCAGCGGGCGGCTGCTTTCTCGCTGCTTTCTCGACAATGCTCGTTCTTCATCCTCCTCCATCTCAAAATGCTAGCAGGCCCTGGCACAGGGAGAAGATGGCCCTGGAGGACCCTGGAGGGCCATTAAGCGACGATGCCAAGAAGAAGAGACTCAAAGAGAAACACAGAAGGGTGCAAGAACATCAACAGGAAGGCCAGCCGGGGTGGCTATTACGCTTGGCTTAGGCCAATGGCAAGAGACATGGATGGACCAGCGGCTAAGCAAAACAGATTCACCCAAAGATTCCACCCCTTTCCTTTTTTGGCGGGGGAGGGGGGGACGAAACAAAACATTTGAAACGTCTGGGAGAACAAATGACGACTTCTATTTGCCAGCGCCCTCGCCTGCCGGATCGCCCCCATCTGGCTACCTGAACACATGGGCCAGCCACGGCCCAGGTGTCGGCGCCACTGGCAACACAAATTTGTCTACAGGACCAATCACCGGCCCCAAAGGACATTGTTGTGCCTGGGCTGCAAACAACAACGAGCAAATTATTTTCAGGGGCCTCGCCCAGCCCCTTTTGGGCGCCAGGCTTTTTCTAACTTACGTCGTAGGAGAGAATACGTACTCGACTTCGTGGAGGGGGGGGGGGGGGGGGGGGGGGCAAAGATGGGCATTGTCAGGGATAGAAAAGCCGTGGGTGTCATACGAATAAATTGGACACGGAGTCGTCTGGGGCAGGCGAAGGTTGCAACGCCGTGGCAGAAACCACGAGCTGCGCTGGCGGATCAGAATGGCATGGCACTACCCTGGTCCGATGAACCACAGACGGACAGTCATCAGAAACAGGCAGGCCGCAAAGCTACAGGAGGACAGAGCATCAGCATGCAACGCTCTGCGAATCAGGTGGTGTTCCTACGGCTAAAGCCCGGGGTGAAGGGGCTATCTCTCGAGCACGACCTCGGACGGACTTTTCTGATGCAGCCTGCAGTGTTGCAGCAGCGAGAGGCACGATACGTGACCCGATGCGCGACAGACAGGCCGCGCTGGTGCGGAGGATGAGGTGTGAGGTGGGCCTCGTGTTGTTGTGTAGAAGATGGTATTGCTGTTGGCGAAAATGAGGTCCTGGATGGCACAGGGTGGCTCTGCAGCTCTGAACGGCGTGAGGCTCGAGAGACAAAACGCGATTTTTGACGAAAGCATAATATCACGCTGGCCAGATCCGATGCTAACGTGCAAAGCCCCAATACTGGACTCCATGTAGATCGTTATATTTACAAGGCAGTCGGTCCTCAATAACCGTACAAACAAGATGCTAGTATTAGATGCCAAAGAATCTAATAACAAAGAACATTAATAACAAAGCGCAACGACGGTACGACCACATACATTGGATATGAAGCCTCGAAGCAAGATAACACGCAGCACACCCGCTGCACGTGGCCTCCGACTTAGCCATCATGTGCAATGGCCGCCTTACCCCCCGTTTTCTTGAGTTTTTTTGTTTTAGCTTTTGCCTCCTCCCCCCCTAGCGTTTGCTGCCCCGAGACACAGCCATCGTCTACTGCTCGTTGACGAACAGGCCAGCCATGCCCATGCCCGTGCCAATGCACATACTGGTCAGCAGGATCTTCTTCTTCGTCCGCCGCAGCTCGCTTAGGCCCGTGACAATCTGGCGCGTCCCGGTGGCGCCTAGAGGGTGGCCAAGGGCAATGGCACCTCCGCGCGGATTCAGCTTTGATGGGTCAAGGGACAGTTTGTCACGGCAGTAGACGGCCATGCTTGCGAACGCCTCGTTCATCTCGACAACATCGATGTCGGCTAGAGTTAGATTGTACTTGGCCAGTAGCTTGGGGATGGCGATCGACGGGCCGATGCCCATAATGCGCGGTGCCAGGCCGGCAACGGTGCTACCAACGTATTTGCCGACGATGGGCTGGCCAAGGCGCTGGGCGGTCGACCGTTTCATGAGTAGCACAGCCGCTGCGCCGTCCGTGACCTGGCTGGCGTTGCCACCTGTGGTCGTGCCACCCCACTGGGGGAAGGCAGACCGAATCTTAGCCAGGGCCTCGTATGTGGTGCCGGGTCGGATGCCCTCGTCGCGGGTCAGCGTCACCTCTTTCCAGTTGCCCTCAGCGTCCTTGATGCGCGTCGTGATGGGGGCGATTTCGTCGTCGAAGAGGCCGTCAGCCTGCGCCTGCTCGGCGCGGCGGAAGCTCTCAACAGAGAAGCGGTCCAGGTCCTCGCGCGTGATACCAAAGTCATGGCAGACGTTCTCACTGGTCCAGCCCATGGGCTGCTGGCAGTCGACCGACTCCTGGCTGTTTTTGGTGACCTCCTCGTCAAAAGGCTTGTCGAGGGCATCGCCGCCAACGGTCATGGACTCGGCGCCGATGGCGATGCCGATTTCAATGTTGCCGGCAGAGATTTGGTTGGCAATGTCGGCAGTGACTTTGAGGCCGGACGAGCAGAACCGGTTCACAGAAGACGCACTGGTCGTGTTGGGGAAGCCGGCAGCCAGCGCGGAGGCGCGCAGCTTATACGTAGCCTTGCTGTCCGAGACGTTGCCGAGACAGATATCCTCGACGAGGGCGGGGTCGAGGTTGCTGCGCTCACGGACCTCCTTGAGCAGAGCGTACACAATGTACTCGAGCGAGGTATCCTTGAAGCCACCTTTCTTGGCTCTGGTGAGGGGTGTGCGGATGGCGAGGGTGATGACGATATCGTCGGGGTTCTTGGCAGTCCTAGACAAGGTCAGCTATGAAGGTCAACACAGCGTGGACGTGAAAGGGCTAAAGGGCAAAAGGGCAAAAGGGCAAGACGAAAAGACGAAAAGACGAAAAGACGAAAAGACGAAAAGACAAAAAGACAAAAAGACAAAAAGGCCAAGTCAGAAAAGAAAAATAAAAGGACATGACGATTGAAGCAAGGGAAACATACAGCGCGGCGACATTGTCTTTGCCAGGCGCCAGATGCTTAAGGATGGAGCCCAAGCGTTCAGACATGATGTTCGATGGTGGCAGATGGCGGATGCAAAGCGTGCAAAGGTGGTGGGCTGGACGAAGTTGAGGGTCGGACAATGGAGCAGCTTGTCGACAGGAACGTCGTCGCTACCGCGGGCTGCACCACGGCTTTATAAGGCCCTTGTGTTCGTCGGCGTTGGGAAAACAATGCTCGTTGCCAGCTTCCACTGCCGAGGCTGGGCCCACCTGCCCTCGTTCTTTGCCCTTTCGGGTGGTGCCCTGCGGCAACATAGCGGCAGTTTCGTCCCCCGCTTGCTCCTTCCCCGCTGCTGGCTCGTGGCGACATGCCACAGAGGAGCGGCATGAACAAAGCGAAACTCCCACTGTGGACACGTGACACAAGTTTCTGACCGGGAAGCTGCAAAGCTGTGGAAGCTCATCTCATCGCATCGCGGGCCTCGACTGCCCCGCCCGCCTGTCCGCCCTTCTCCGTCCTTCTCTCGAGCTTCAGCCAACTCTTTTGTTTTGGTTGCAGCCCATACCTTGCCGCCTCTGCGTTTGCCGCGCCTCCCACCACCCGCGCGACAGGCAAGAGATACAGTGCCATCTTGCACTGCCGCGTGATCTTGTGGCAATGTTGTTTGGCCTCGCTTTTTCATTGCAGTGGATTTCGCACACTGCCAAACTCTCCCGGGCTGCCCCATGCAAGACGGACCAACTGCGCACGGGATCTCTTGGCCCGGGGCACTATTTGCCTGCGGTCTCAACTGGTGACGTCCTACCACGGCCGATTGACTGAAAAGAAGAAGGCTTTGTTGCTTCCCCACTGCTTGCCGCTTGCAGAGGCTGGAGGAGCTGTGAAGGAGTTGTGAAGGAGTTGTGAAGTCCAAACCTGCTACGAGGCGATCGCCCGCAACTGCGACACCGCTTTTCGTCTGGGTTTGGGGTCTCCACCGATTAACGAAATGCCAGCGAATCAGCAAACCGCCCTCTGCTGGGTCGGCTGGCCACGTTCCACAGCCCTCAGCTCCCAGCTCGCTAGCCCACAGCACTCAATGCTGAATCGCCCGCTTGGGCACCGCTCCTCCATAGTGCGGCCTCCGGCAGTCCGGATCGGGAAACCAAAGCAGGGACAAAACACAGCCGCGCCTGAATATTGACAATAGCACCAAACTTTCGGTCCTTAGGCCTGGCCTTTTGTGTGCTCCCCAATTCGCCCCTCTCGAGGGTTAACTGGATACTCGGATCCTGCGTGACGTCCCAGCCGCATATGGTTTCCGCATGGCTGTTATCCCTGTTTCGTCCGTTGCTTTTTGCATGGCTTTTCTTCCCTTCCTTTCTTGCGACCAGACTGTCAACAAATCGGCATCGACGTGAGAACGCGGCGTGAGATATCTACGTGCGCCGCGACACGCCTCCTGCCTACCCCCTTTTTTCCATCTCGTTCCTGTCGGGGCACCTGCTGCTCGTCCCCCCTCTTTTCTTTCTAGGCTGGTTGCATTGGACGCCCCCGGGAACCAATTGCCTCACGACGCTGGCTCGACAACGTCGCTCCTCATTCCCGCTCCTCTTCTCGCCGCCATCCCCTTCAGCAAGCCGCTTCGTGCACCCGCACGCGTTGCGCGAAAGGCACAATCGCTCGTTCTCACGATGTGCTCTGCTCGCCTCCCACCACGCCTTTTTGCCCTCCTGCTCTTCATTGGCTGCGCAACAGCTTCTCGATCCGCCAAACGCGGCCTCGTGTTCACGCCCAACTCTACGTGGCCGCAGGACAACTTCATCTGGACAAGGTCACCCTCTGACCTTACGTGGTACTACAATTATGGCGCCTCGCCATCTCCTGTCTACAACAACCTCACACAGGACGCCTTCCAGTTTGTGCCCATGCTTTGGGGTGCTCCCGCCAGCACGTCCGACACCACATTCTTGACCACCATTAAGGGCCTGATAGCAGACGGGCTTAATATCAGCCACATCATGACGTTCAACGAGCCAGAGCTTTCCACAGACTACGGTGGCAGCAACGTCGATCCAACTGTCGCCGCGGAGGTCTGGGTGTCCAACATCATCCCGTTGCAGGAGCTAGGCATCGCCGTCGGACTCCCTGCCTGCTCTGGCAGCACAGATTCCGTCCCCTGGCTGAACCAGCTTCTTGGCAACTGCAGCAAACTGATAAGCACCACAGCCGAGACAAAGAACTGCACGTACGACTTTGTCCCACTGCACTGGTATGGAAACTTTGATGGCCTAGCTAGCCACATTGGAACCTATGCTGCTGCGTAAGTTTTTCGTTTAATTGACAGGCGTCGGTTTCCTTAGTTCGGTTCCGGGTTTCCGTTCTTACGGCATACTTTCCCCGTCTCATGACTTTAACTAACAGCTCCAGCTTTCCGAACTCGACGCTCTGGGTCACAGAGTTCAACCTCAACGACCAGGACTTGGCTACGACGCAATCTTTTTTCAACACATCTATTGCGTACCTCGACAACCTGACCTACATCGACCGCTACTCATATTTTGGCGCATTTCGGTCTTCCGTATCTAACGTTGGTCCAAATGCCGCCATGCTAAGCGCTGGCGGTAAGCTGACAGATACCGGCGTCTGGTATCTCGGAGAGACTGCTACAGGTGTTGCCCCTGATAGCACTGTGTCTTCACCAGCCAGCCGCATCTGGGTCTGTCCTAGCCTTGCTTGGGCCGTAACGGCTTCCTGGCTCACCTACGTTACCGCCCTTGCATGTGTCTGAAGCAAAGGTTTTGCTTCCACTACGTTACCACTTCTAGATTTTCTGGGGTTTCTGGCGTCGACATTTGCATTTCACCCCCCGGGTTTGCTTGTAGCAATTAGACACACGGTTTGGGAGTAAACGGGAGACATTATGTTTTATAGATATTGGGCCCTTTTAATATTTGGTCATTGACGTGGAACATAGTTCGATGTACGACGCATTTAGATTCTCGGGTTCGATCAATTTTCTGATTGCGATACCCCAACAATTGCTATTTTTGTCTCGAATTGTACCTCCTAAACACACGCATAGGCTCATGCCTGTCTAGGTAGGCCAACTCCACCTGCAGTCAACTTGCAGAAACGGCCGAACCAAGGAGCAAATAAAGCCATGACACGACTATCTCATGGTACAGGCGGTGCCCTATTGTGCACATTCGTAGTACCGCCCCGTATTCGCTGCGGTACAGTAAGCTTTTGTTGCCCGCAGAGCCGAGACACATAAGCTGAAATCTTGACGAGAACATTTACTCTGACATGATTGAGCATGCCCAAAAGGCGCGGTGCCACGGCTCTCGCGCCGCCTGATCCAGGGTCTTGAACCACCGAGTGTTGAGGACATTCATGCAATCTCGCGTGCCCTGTATAATAATATTCCACGCCAACAGAGAATGCAGTGCCAGCTAAATGAATACCGACTGGAGAATCCGGCAGTGCAGTGTTGTCAAACTGCAGTTCATAAAGGTAAACTGCTCCAGTAAGCGGTTGCCATGTGCAAAATAGTCAAGGCCTGGCAACAGGGTTGATCGAATGTCGGCGTGATTTTGTAGAAGTGTTCCTGTAGCTAGGATAAACATGGCAAGGCAGCTGTGCGGGTCTGTAGGAGTAAACCCGCTTGAACAGGCGTCGTTAATAATTTCTGCAATATGAGCTGGACAGTGCGTTTGGAGACGTCTGGGAAGAGTACTAGAAAAGGAGCCATATGGCGCTTGAAACTCTCCCCGGCCACCATCTCGCTGTCGTAAAACCCGCCAGAGTCGTCGTAGCTCTCGGACAGGACGTACGACGGACACTCGAATGCTAAAATACTTGGTCGGGGAGTGTATTGGACATGGGTTGCGGGCTTGTTATTCTGGTGCACAAGAGGGGGGGGCATGGCTGATGCTGCCAATGGTTCCCAACCCTGCAGCTGTAACCGAGCTAGCTACCGACGATAGATGATGGAATCGTTCAAAACTCGCAGCCTCCAAGGTTTTGGTGCCATCTATGCACTTTGTTTTTCTGCCATTGATGTAGTCGGTCGTTGCGACTTCCAATGTTGATGCCGATGGTGTTGGACCACCTAGCATTGGAGGGAGTGCCACCATGCCGCCGCTAGCAGCACCACTTAAAGGCCGCCGCAAACCGGTTGCCGATTCTGGCAGCATGGCAGGTCTACTAGGATTGCCCCGAAAGCTTTCTTGGAAGTGGTGGCTGTATCTAACTTCTGCTGTTGGAGCTCGGTCCATTGTGTCTCGAGCTCAGCCAAACGTCGCTCTAAATTTGACAAGTCTGCGACGGGGACATGTGACGTGGCAGGGCTGGCTATAGAGGCTTCAGAGTAGGATCTTTTGTGGGCATATGAACGGCCCTGCCTTTCTTCGTACGTCGAGGTTATGTTGGTAGACTCCCTGTACTGGCGCATTTAACGCCAAGGCCAGCGCAGAAACCGCGAGCCGGACGTTTGGCATCACATTTCTAGGACTCTGGTTAGCGGCCGGTATAGATGCGTGGACAATATGTTGAGGAAAGGAGAACAGTAAGATAGCAAAATGGTAGTAATACGATGAAAAACGGAGAGCGTGCGCGGGGAGGACGAAGCAGGAAAGCGTTTTGCGCGAGCGGCCCGGAGCTTCGAACTTACAGTTTTTCGGAAGCGACACTGGTTGCACTGTTAGCCCACATGGTAAGACCCTATCGTGTCACCAGCCGATTTCTTGAGCCCGAACTCCTCCTACTGCTGTCTTGCTTCTCCCATGGCAGTTCGTTTTCCTCTTGGATTCCATGGCTTCCCGTAACCGGACATTGTCAGGAAAGATAGCCTCACAGCAATGGGCATCCGCTTTCTCGGATAGTTCTCCACACCGGCCAACGGAATTGGCTCTGATGCGGAACCGTACTCTCTGGCTCGCGCTTGGACTGCGGAAATGGCTGCTGTTGATGAGGCTGCTCCTGCTCATGCTCCTTCTCATGCTCCAGCTGTTGGCTCCCGCCTGGGCGTTCGGCGCTCTTTTCGTGCAAAGGCACTGCGGCACTAGGAATTCCGGTCGTGGTTGAGTCCGTATCCGGGAGCTTCCTCTGGGGAGTCACGGGGAGCGAATCATGCACCAATCTGGCGATGCAGACATCAGTAGGGGCCTTGCAGGGTGGTTTCCTCGTGTTCTTTTTTCAATGTCGTAGTATTTCCCCATGAAATACAAGAAACTCGAACTGGCACATCTACCAAAATGCAGTTGATCTCCACAACGGACGGCGAAATGTGTCGAGAAGCGGGAGCGGCGACTGTATCATCAGTCTCCCAGTGGCCTCGTTTGTGGTTCAGTCACCCTATCCAGATTGCCCTCATCAAGCAGAAAAATGTATGTCAGCTTTGGTCTTGGGAGGGGAGCGAGTTCTCATCAACGAAACTCATGTTGTGGGATATCCCTGGAGTCCCCAAAGCCGTTCTTCTGGATGCAACCCCGCATCCACATCTCTCATTGAGTTATTCATAGCTCCATACAATGCTTATTATTATGTAGTTTGTTTTGGTGTGTACAGAGCTAGGGCCCGGAAAAGGGGGTTAAGTTATTAAGTTATTACGGAGGACAAGTAAGCATAGATACTGCCCTCACCGGATTGACCCGGTTTAGTGAAGCCGGGCTGTGGGGCCAGCTGTTCGAAAAAGGTCGACTTGGGGTTAACGGTTTATGATACCGGCCGCAAGGGTGTTTGCAGAGAATTGGCTACAGAGACAATGTGGATATGACATAATACATTCGGCGTGTCGATCTTTAACTAGTATGTCGTATTTTGGGGTCGAGCTCATCTTTGGCACATGTGGGATTGCCTTTCAACTGAACGATTCTGCGGATCCCAGCTGCTAAGAGAGGACCTGGGGCAGTAATGGCCGGGTGGTTTTGGGCGGGGAACCATTGGAGCCTTTGGGCCGTCTAACCGGTTTCTCGGAAAGCGCCGAGATCGTTCCGTCCAATGAAGAGTACCATCATGAACAGGCCACCCGTACCATCGTGGGTTGTTAAGACGAAGATGCTAACGTGTTAGTCATGATTTAGGACAATTCGTCCTCCATCTTGATATCAATGTCCAACTCCTCGCAGACTGCTTCATTCGAAAACGGGTCCTTGCCGCCACGGCTGGTGCGGTCCGTTATCAGACCGGAGCTAACCGTTTGTTTGGCCCACTGCGAGTAGTCTTGGTCCTCTTCAGGAGCCGCAGCGAGCTTAAAGAGCTCCAAGGCTTGCGCATGTGTTTCATCGGGGAGGCCAGTGGCAAAGGCTGGATCAGCACGGAAACCTAGCCTCGCCATGGTCAAGAGATAAAATCCTTGTGTACCACCTCGCGTCTCAGCTAATTTGGCTGGCATATTGGCCACAGATGCCGTGTAAGGGTCGGTGACAATGCTGTGTAGCAAAAAGACGGTTGTCGAGATGTACAACAGCACCAGAGGGGTGAATTCGCCCTCCGCACTATCATCTTGCACGCTGCTGACAGCTGCTGACATGGCCGCGGGCACGGTCGCAGATACTCCGATCTGATCTGGTCCGAGAGTCTGGGCCAAGTCAAAGCCACCAATTCCGTATGCGCGAACTTCTGGTTCTGAGAGAGAGAAAAAGCCGCCTGGCGGGTGAAGTGGTTCTTCGAGCAGATCTCTGCTCCGCAGCTCACCGTATGCAGGGAACAGGACGCCAACAAGTCGCGGAAGAGCACAGTCGCTGGCTGCTAAGCTCAGCCTGCCAAACGGGCTCTGTGCAAAGCAGTCGAGAACACCAATCGCAGCCAACCGCATGTGCCATTCGGTGTGCTTAGACGCGCTCGCCCATTTTGGCGGATCCTCGATATGGTGGGTTATGCGATCGATGATCATGGATGCAACAACCCCCGCATCCCGTAGTGGGTCGTTCGTGATAGGTCCTATTGAGTCTGGCAGCGCTGACGTTCGCAGAAGCGCTAGCATGCCAAGAAAAGCGTCCGGATACTGCTTGGAGGAGAGCATGAGAAGGACGAACTCGAACTGAATCTCACTCCAAAACCAAGTCTGCGACGATGTAAACATGCCCAAGTTAGACGTTTGGCTTGGCCCGTGCTGAGTCTGTGCTTGTGTCTGTGTCCGTTCTTGCGCCGGCCCATTGCCCTGAGACTGGGTTAGGCAGCCGAGTGCGACCAGTCGGAGAAGGGACATGGTAGCCCCCGCATCAATGTCACAGGCCAGTTGACGTACGGTGTAATCTGGATGATTCGTCAGACTGCCGCCGGGGCTATTGAACGCAGGTGCTGCAACAAGATAAATGGTTTCCTGGGCAATGGGGAGGAGAGACACAAGAATGTGAGGTGCGAGACCAGTTGGGTCACGCGAGACAATGTAGGACAGGAGCGACACGAGAGGGCGGATGGGGGCGTGGTATTTCTCTCGTAGGCACTGGGACCATATGCCCAGGACAAGCTGGCAGAAGTCGAGCATTAGGCGCGTGGTGCCCTGTGTCCCCTCCAGCTTCGGGATTCTTTGAAGTATCAGGAAAGCAAGTGATTGCTTCCGGTTGGACGGAAAGTTATATCGAGAAAAGAGCTCAACCGTCGTTGGACCAGATGGCGCGCTCTCGTAGGCCAATACCTCTTGGATGAACTGGGCCCATGCATGGCAGGTTAGACAGCTGCTAAATACGACAAAACCAGACAAACCCAGAAGGCTAGGCCCAGCAGGTTAGGGATCAAAGACAGAGCTTACGACAAAGGGGGGCTTCTCGGGTGGCTTTGCGGCGGATTCTGGCTGTTCGACAAGCTCGCCGCCGATTGGCAGGATCTGCGAGACATCTGCTGCTTCTGCATCCTCGACAGCGAGTGTCTCTAAGGGCCGTGACGGACTGTCTGTGATGTGCCGCCGCCGTTTCCCCTTTGATGGAGTCCGTTCCACAGCGGAGGTGACGGCACCACAGCCAGCATCTTTGAGCCGTCGACTGAACCCTTTGCTTGGACTTGGCAGAAGCTCAACATCCTCGAACCCATCGGCCACATCCCAGTTGGATCGCCCAGTCGTATTCTTGCGTGGGGTTATCGGGCCATCGATGCGGTCGGCGCGGCGGCCTTTCCTGCCTTTTTCGACCTCCTCTTTGAGGTCCTGCTTGGCAAATTCGAGCTCGGTTGCTGCATTTTTGTGAGCAGCAACAGCCGCCTCCGCTCGCTGGCGCTGTTTTTCGAATTCCTCGTCCTTTTGTTTCTGTATCCTCCGTACTTCGGCCTCATGTTTGCGCTGTGCTGTCTCGAATTTGTTCGCCACCATGGAGGCTCTGCCCTGGGCTGTGTAAAGATCTGTCTCCAACATGCGAATGCGGGCCTGGAGCGACGCAACATTGGCGCTGTCCGTTGCTGAAGCTGTACCCTGCCCTCCATTGTTCCCTGGGTTTATGTTGCTGTTGACCGAGGTAAGAACGGCCATCTCATTCGTTGATACCCCTCTTATAGGAAACCGGGTCCCGGGTGGCGCCGTTGTGCCGCCTCCATGGGGAAGTGGTATACTGGGACGCTGTTGTTGTTGGGAGGCACTCGGATAGTAGGCGCCGTTCCCACTACTGGTGTTTGCAGGGAGTGGAACATCGACAAAATTCCGCTGCGAGTAAGCGGGCAGAGGCAAAGGAGGCGGTGCGGCGATGAGACGGCCAGAAAATGCATGCTGGGCTGGCACACGGGCTAGCTCGCGCAGAACTGCGGCATCAGCCTGGTTGATATCCTCGTGTGATTTGACGACGTCAACGCGGCTTTCCTGCCGTCCAAAGCGTTGCTGCGATTGGAGAGCCTGCAGCGCTTTCGTTTCGAGTTCTTGAAGCACGGCAATGTTGAGGTCGTCGAAGCCGTCGTCTGAGAAGTCGTCCATCCTGTATGGCAGCAAAAGCAGAGCTGCTGGGTCGGAGGCATTGGGTATAGGGGGTTGTCGGATTCCCCGTCCATTGCTTGGACGACGTCCACCTTGCTGTTTACGTGATGCGTCACAGTGTGCTAGACCACTTTAGCAGTTGCGACGCGTTGGACAGTGCAGTATTGAACATGCATACTTATGTCAGCAAGCCATTTTGGAATTGGATTATGTCCGGAATGCCCAATGCCTATTACTGTCCTGACGATTATTTTCAGCCAATCAGGGCGCGAACTCAGTATCCGCGCTAGAGGAGGGAAGGAGCATAGTTCTGGCAACGTTCGGGTCGGTAAGCATGTGAAAGATGTAGGAAGGAGCGGCAGGCTATGTAATTGTCATCACGTCTGTGGCAGCACTACGACATATTTTAGACTGTGCAAGAAGGACAGATGAAGTCGGTCCTGGCCCGTCGAAGGCAGCAAAGACAACGTCAGCCTCAGCGCCATCCTCGATCGCGGAGCCGGACCATCCGACACATTGAAGGGCACGGTGCCCTGAAAAAAAGAACCCTACAAGGCCAAGGAAAAAGGGGGAAAGCAGCAAGTCGGCTTGGGGTACGGAGTAATACTGTGCTAACGCAACTGTGTAAAATGGGCCCCGCAGGACCTACCCACAGGGAAGTCGGAGTCCCGGCGCACACAAAGGCCACAATCCGTTTCCGCACGGCCCATCCTCTTTGTCCTCGCATTGTTGGTGTGCTGCGCCTTGTCGACCTTTGTCTCCTGCTGCGTTGCTGCATCTCTGTATCTCTGCTTGGTTCTGCAACCTACCGCCACGGCACATCGACGCTGCCTCCCACCCACCTCCCCGCGCCGTCGCCGCCTATCTGTTCTGGACGTCATGAACACGACCTGTTGAAGCCCGCCTCCTTTCCACCACCGCCAACGCTAACTAACCACACGCCAACCGCCACCCACACCCCAAGCTTGCCCAGCTCTGTTGCTCCAGCTGTCTTTGGTGCTATAGCGTTCCCCGTGTTGCCCAATACGCCGTATAGCCAGGCCTAGCACGCGTCCACTGCACAAAAAGAGGGCCTACCGAAGAGCGAACAAAAAAAGCAAAAACAAAGAGAAAGCCCCAAAAGAAAGTCTCCGACTCGGCGGTTCATTTCTTCTTCGAACCTCATTGCCGCAGTTCGACCATCCCATCATCGATTCACTCTTCGATTCCGAGCTGCAGAGCCTGTTACCTTTTTCGTTGTCCAGGAGAACCCGACGTCTTTGGGTTTGGCATCCATCGCACTCCCTCATTCCATCAATCCTGTCGCACCTCTCGATCTTCACGTCTGCTCTCCTCGTCTTGCTCCATCGGCTCCGACCTCCCACCTCCCACCCCTCCACACTATGGGCAAGCCCCGTCGCGGCGTGCGGTTTCCCAACCGCACAAACGGTCACAGCGATCGTCGATCCAGCTTTAGTGATGCAAGCGAGGATGGCGGCTCGTCGCCGACCAGGACTCGGTCTGGTGCCCTGGGCGGCATCGTAGAGGTGCGTTTCTTTTGCCTGACCCACGCACTGCCAATTTCGACGGCAATGACGACGCCGACGACGCCTACAACTCTCTGGCACAGTTGCTAACCACCATGACCACGTTGTACAGAAGCCCACGACCGAGCAAGAACAGGCAGCCGAGTACGAGAAGAAGAAACAGAACTTCATCACCCGCACATTCTGGACCTTTATAATGATTGGCGGCTTCTTTGCTGCGCTCTTCATGGGCCACATTTACATGATCATCATCGTCACTGCTATCCAAATCGTCTCCTTTTCCGAGGTCATTGCCATTGCCAGTGTACCCAGCCGCGCCCGCCAGCTAAGCTCGACCAAGAGTCTCAACTGGTACTGGCTCGCGACTACCATGTACTTCCTCTACGGTGAGAGCGTCATCTACTACTTCAAACACATTGTTTTGGTGGACAAGGTGCTGCTCCCGCTGGCGACACACCACCGCTTCATCAGCTTCATTCTTTACGTCTTTGGTATGTTCGAAACCCCAAATCTCCCATATGTGGGAGCGACCCCCCCCCTCCCCCCCCCTTTCGGTCCCGTCTGCCCACAAGCTGTTTTCTAACCCACAATCTCCAACTCTGCTCCCCAGGCTTCGTCTTCTTCGTCACGTCACTCCAAGCCGGCCACTACAAGTTCCAGTTTACCCAGTTCGCGTGGACCCACATGGCCCTCTACCTGATTGTTGTCCAAGCCCATTTCGTTATGAACAACATCTTTGAGGGCATGATCTGGTTCTTCCTTCCCGCTTCGCTCGTAATTACCAACGATATATTTGCCTACATCTGCGGTATCACATTTGGCCGTACCCAGCTCATCAAGCTGTCCCCCAAGAAAACTGTTGAGGGCTTTGTTGGTGCTTGGATCATGACTATCATTTTCGGCTTCTTCCTCTCAAACATCCTTATGAAGAGCAAATACTTTATCTGCCCGGTCACCGTAAGTTGAACCTGAAAACGGAAGCCGGCCTTACTGTTCTGGACTCGCTCGCTGCTAACCATCCCTCCAGGATCTTGGTGCCAACATCTTCACTGGTCTCCAATGCGACCCGAATCCCGTCTTCCTCCCACGCGTATACACTCTTCCGCATTTCTTTTTCTTGCCCGCCAGCTACCCGAACATCAGCATCACTATGGCGCCGCTGCAGATCCACACCATCATATTCGCAACATTCGCATCGTTAATTGCACCCTTTGGTGGCTTCTTTGCCTCTGGCCTCAAGCGTACCTTCAAAATCAAAGACTTTGGCCATTCCATTCCCGGCCACGGCGGCATCACCGACCGCATGGACTGCCAGTTCATCATGGGTTTCTTTGCCTACATGTACTATCACACGTTCATTGCCACACATAAGGCCAGCCTAGGTAATGTGATGGAGCTAGCTATCACAGGCCTATCCCCAGAGGAGCAGGTTGAGCTGCTGCGCGGAATCGGTCGGTATCTGAGAAACCAGGCCATCATAAGTGAAGAGGTGCGTACTTGACCATCCCCCCCCTTCCCCCCCCCTCCCCCCCCTTCTCTGAATACGACGAGCTGCTAACCCTTCATTAGGTCCTGGCATGTTTGGATTTCGCTCTCCCGGCAAAGCGATAGCGGGCAAAAAAGGTAGAAAAAAACGGTGCGGTGACTAGCGGTAATTTGGTTTATTTGGGTCCTTTTCTGTATTTATATTTTTGGCTTCATACTCTTTCTCTTACACCGTTTCTTTTTTTTCACTTTTATTTCTTTTGTTCATATCTCTCAACCATCAAAATGAACATGGAGCATACGATATGCGTCATCTATGTATGGCCTTGGAAAACACTCCCACAAGCACTCTTGAAGGTAAGTGTCCAAAGAGATGGTCCAGAGTCTTGGGAAATACAAATTCATTCAACATTGCAGCAACCCCTTTGAAAGGCATCGGACCAACTTTCGAGTTTTGCACCCCATTCACATCCACCGTAAAAGGAGCTTTGACCTAATCATCAACGCCAAAATGACATAATAAATGGAAATAAAACAGACCGAAAACTAAGGGATCAAATGCTATCCCATGGTAATAGCTAGGTCTCAATCAGTACAGACCAAAACGATTCCCCCCTTTCTCTGTAATGGAATCACCAACTGTTTGTTTACTCTGCTACCTGCGCATATCCTGAAACACAAACAAACAAGAGCACAGACTCTGAATGCCGCTCAGAGCTGCAGACCCCTGCGGTTCGAGCTCTTCTCCTAGGTCCCTCGGAAGTGGGCGGTGCACGTTTTGCGGGCGAGATGGGGACCGACACGCAACCGCACACTCGACTACTCACTCGACCACGTTCGAGGCAGATGTCTCACGACTCCACACCCTGGATCAAGGAGATATTGTCGCCTTTCAGCAGAATGCGGCCTTTCCAGGCATGTCAGTATTTTGCCAAGATACAGAAAGCGAAATTCACAACGACTGGTGGAAGCATACCCAGCGGTTTCCGTGTCTCCTCAGATTGTGTCTTTGTCACTTGGCCTACCACAACGGCATCGTCTAGAACCAAGTTGAGGAACTCGTCGAAGCCCTGCTGCGCGTCAGCATATTTCCTAGTCGCAGTGGAAAAGAAGAGAAAAGAAAAGAGAAAAAAGATAAAAGCTTGGATCACATCCATGCCGGCCAGACATACCCGAATCTTGCCTTCAATCCGGAAGGACAGCTGCTCATACAGCCACACACTCACAGTGGCGTGCTATGCGGCTGAGTTAGCACAACGAGGACCGGCTTCGTGACGCAAATAACTAGTGGCTGCCCTGGAAGACGTACCGACTGCAAGAGCTTGAAGATCATGTTACTGTGTAACCGTCAGCATACTGTCCTAGCTTGCGCTTCCCATATGGCGATACAAATGCTAAAAAGAGGGCGACAGAAACTCACATTGGCGGAAGCAAAACTCGGCGCCCGCCGCCGCCGCCACGACCAGTCATGGTAGGGTAGGTGCACTGAGAAGAGGTTTGTTGATGGTTAATATGAAAGCGACCGTCTGTGCGGAAAGAGAAAAAAGAGAAGGGGGGGAGTGAGGGCGTTTGAAAAGACGATTTGCCGTAGGGTGCCCTTTGTCTTTGATGTAGTGATGAAGGAATGGGGAGTTCGCGTCGAGCTTGCCGGTGAGATTTTGATGCTCCACCTAAATCGTAGCCTAACTGGACCTGCTGGTGGGGAATGTCACGTCTTGCCGGAGAGGGAGAAATGTCACGCCGGTCACTGGGCAAGAACCAGCATTTCGCATGACAATTCACGTGCTTATTACTTCACAACTTTTTGCATTAAATACAAGATTGGATAATAATAGTATAATTCTGCCCAGCTGAGAACCTGCGTTGTTTCGTACAAACCCCTGCCGGTCACCCTACCATGATAAATGAATAGTTTCTGACGCTTTCTTTTCGTCTCTCTCTCTCTCTCTCTCTCTCGCACAGAGGCTAGATGTGAGTTGAAATTTTGTTCTGTCACAACCAAATGCGGCTGAGGGGCACGACGATGATACTATCCTTGCGACCATTTCCCATCCGACGTTCACTACTTGAAAGGACCCGAAAACAGCCAGTCGTTGATCATAGTCATGCAGATATCCCGCTTGGTGTTGGAGTCGGCGACCATCGCGTCCTTTTTGTATTGCTCGACGAGGTTCATATCGAACGCGTGGACTGCATCAGGCACCAGCAGCCACTTGTAGCTGCTTGATTCCGTGCGCGTCTCAAAGGCAAAGCGTTCGTCGTCAAGAATCAGTTTACCGGGCGGGTGGATCTCACATGTTCCGCTGCGCGGATCGGATGGCAGATCCCGGCCAGCCAGGATGCAGGCCATCTCCCATGCTTCGTACGATAGCATGTCCAACTCAGATGCCATAGTGAAGACGTAAGGTGGCAGCGAAGCCTTGGGCAGATACCTTGGGCTTAGAAGCGGCGCTGCGAGATCTTCGGGTTTGAGCCCAGCGGGCAGATACGACCAATTAAAGACGGGTAAAAAGGAGACCAGGATATCAGTGGCGTTGCCGCGGGCGCCTTCGAGGTCCGTCTTGTACTGTCTGTGTCGGATCTTATCGGTTGTGCTGGTGGAGAAGTCGGTCACGGGATACACGGGGACGACAGCGCGGAGCTTGCCCTGTAGGCTGGGGAGGGATGCAACCGACAGGGCCAAGTTTCCTCCAGCGGACCATCCGGAGATTGCAACCCGAGTGACGTCGATGGGTAGTGATGGATCTGCCAGGACAGCATGCACCAGAGCCTCCAGATCGTAGATGGCAGTGGGGAATGGGTGGACAGGGGCCTTGCGGTAGTCCAGAGAGACGACGAATGTCGGCCGCTTCTCACGCACAAAGTTGTAGTTCCAGACGTCCGAATCCTCCGGGTTGCCGATGACGAATCCACCACCGTGGATGGTGAGCAGCGTTGGCAGTTTCTTCAGTGCTGGGCCGACCGTTTTGTCATACGACGGCGGGTAGAAGAAGCTGGGCGGAAATGTCAGCGCACGCCCGTCACATCATATCCAAGAACGGCCCGAAACTCACTGTACCCGTAGACCTGGGCGGCATTCGTAGGTCTTGATGAGATCGGCGCACTTCTCGGGCCTCCCGAACAGACGTTTCGCCCTCACGACGTAGTTAATCAGGATGCTAACGGCGAACAAGCCATAGCCTCCAAGCCCATAACAGAGCTTTTCGCTCCATGTGTAAGGCGGATGCGACTTTGCTCCAGCACCTGCGGTTTCCGTCATTGTTCCGGTAGAGACTGTGGGAGCTGTGTCTGACTTTGAGAATGGAGGCGGAGTTCTTCGGATCTCAGAATATATTAACAATCTAGGGCCTCTTTTGAATGAGGGCGAAATGCGGAGCGATACACCACCCACAGAAGCCGAGAGGGGGTGTTTAGCTCCACTTTCCCACTATTTTCGGACCAGAGTGTGAATAGGGACACATTTTGGTCCGAAATTTCATTGGGGTCACACTTTGGTCCGAAGAAATGGGGCGTGGCACGATTGTGCTATTTCCTGCAGCAATGGCCCATTGTTACAATACGTACGGAGCATTAGGGCGCCAACTGGCCACTCTTGTTTTATCGGATGCATCGAAGCTCGGCAACAGGAAGCGAAACAAAACAGTGCCAAGAGCAGAACCTGAAATCTGCAGTGTGACTTGGCAGCAGGTTTTGAAGAGGTGTCTTGTTTGAAGTGAGACGCAAGACGTGCTGCCTCTGGAAGATTTCATTATCCAGCACTGAAGCACTGGCAGCGTGCACGCGTAGTTCGTATGTGCATGAACCTACAGATGAGCAAGGCCAGTACCTCAAGACATGGTCGGCAGAAACTGCTGGCGAACAACAGCTTCTGTTCGTCTTTGTGGTGCGGCGCGAGGGAGGCAATGGTATCTCGGCCATCCTATGTGATGTTGGGCTTGTTATTTGGAGCATGGGCTTCGGTTGGAGCGCAACTTATAAAAATTTCAACATCTAATCTTTTCGCAGCAAGGACATCGTCGCATACATCTTAGAAACCGTGCTTCTCTGGCCTTGCTTTATGTGGTTTAGAAACGGGACCTCACAGACAGTTGAGAGACTCTTGCCTGCTTGGCCTTATTATTGATGCTGTCTTTTCACACCAATGTATTTTTTTCTTCTTTCTCTCTCCTTTCTTTGTTCTCACTCGCTCGTCTCTGCATGCTGTTCCTTTTTCGTTCTTTTGCGCTGCTAACTAATCGGAGTACACTACCCAAGTAATACGAATGCGCAACCAGAAGCCTGCTATCGCAAAAACCAGGTCATGGTTTGACACGAGAGTCTTTCGCAGCGCGGACGCGAGTTGAGGAGCGTTGGTGTCCTTATACCACGGTCCGATAGAGTCGCCAGTACGGACCCCTCCGCCCCTAAAGCCTGTCTAGGATCATATCGCGACAGCAAACCGTGTAAAAGGAATGGGCGATAGGATTGGCTGGAGCCGAAAGGCCCCGTTAACAGGTGATTGTGGTTGCTACTGCAAGCATAAGCTGACGGCCGTGTCCGGTGAGATACGGGCGTTGATAGGGGCGGATGACGAGATGCCTCATCTTGGTCTTTCCGTCTTGGCAGCACGACTGGGATTCCTGTTGTCGTTGAGAATGACAAAACTCCAAGGACTCATCTCCTAAGATATTATAAAATACAAACCGACCCTGTATGAAACGTAGAAAACTTCTGCGTGTGGCGGCTTTGGATATGCACACCTACATTCCGAAAGGAGCCTTCACGCCATCGGACCCTGCCGGCCCCCCGCACCAATAGCTCCAAATCTGTGCGCATGGACTCCTGTCGTGGCTTGATAACGATATATCTTATCCTTATCGCTTTCGCCACTCTTCGATATTCGGGCCCGGAAGCCTCCGTGAACGAAGTACCATTCAAATTTCCTATTCAGGGTTTTCCAGGCATGAGGCAGGGCATTTTAAGAGCCGGTCCTGGCTCTGTTGACTGCGATCGGAGAGAGGCGAAGGAACCAAGCAAGCCAAAAAAAAAAAAAAAAAAAACGAGCTGAGACAGGGCAAAAACAGGACAAATACAGGCGTGCCGAAGCTGTCTAAACTGTTCGTTCCCTCGCGGATTCCTCCCCGTCTCAACTGGTCTGCCACCACTTGCATCCTCAGTCATGGCAGCAAAAACCACGTACGCCGATCGGGCACTGCCACGCGTAAGGAATGGCCTCGCCTCTGGCTTGGGAAATCATACCGCACACTCTTTAAGAGCAGCCGCTGACCAGCAACACAGATCTCTCTCCACGACTTTGACACTCGCATCGACGAGATCACAGCTGAGCTGTGCGATGCCGCCGAGAATGTCGGTTTCTTCGCGCTAGTCAACCACGGTATCACGGAAGAGGAGGTTGACACCATCTTCCAAACATCCGAAGACTTCTTCGCGCTGCCGGATGCTGTCAAGGCCACGGTGCCATGGAGCAACAAGAACGTTGGCTGGGAGAAGATGAACCAGATCCGCCCCAGCACCGGTGCGCCCGACAGCAAGGAGTCATACCAGATACAGTTCGGCGAGAATATGGACAAAGGCGGCCTGACGGCTGACGGCAGCCTGTGGATGGGTGACGACCAGGTACCTGGCTTTCAGGCCAGCTGCCGGGCGTTTATGGGGCGGCTCCAGGCCCTCTCTGAGAAGCTGATGGTGTGCTTTGCGCGGGGCTTGGGCTTTGACGACAACTACTTTGTGCGCCTCCACGATGCCAGCCGGCCCAACTGCCAAACCGTGCTACGGCTGTTGCATTACTTTGCAACTCCCGAGTCGCAGTCCGACGACGAACCACCTCAGATTTATCACCGTGCGGGTGCGCACGCCGACTGGGACCTTTTGACGCTGCTCTTCCAGCGAGCCGGCCAATCAGGGTTGGAAATCTGTCCCGGTCGCGAGGCGGTGACTGAATTTGGCCTGGGCGACACGTGGACGCGTGTCGAGCCGGAGGCCGGCAGCATTGTGTGCAACATTGGCGACTTGCTGATGAGCTGGTCCGACGATCGCTTCAAGTCGACATTTCACCGCGTCAAGGCGCCGTGCGAGCCAGGTGACTACTATGGCGAGCGATACAGTATCGCCTTCTTCAACCAGCCATGCTCCGATGCCGTGATCCAAGGCCGTTTGAAGAAGTACCCGGCCGTTACTGGCGCGCAGTTCACGCAGCGCGCCATGGACCGCCACTTTGCCGCGCTGCAGGCGAAGCTTGCGGCAGAGAAAGGGAAGGAGAAGACATCGTCGCCGTCAAGCCCTTCTGTCACGCTGTCGGTGAAGGCAACGGCATAGTGAGTGGTAGAATATATTTTATTTTCTTTGTTGTCATATATTTGTTTTATTTATTTTCGGTACATCTTCTTCTGTTCGAACGGTTGTGGTTTTCTTTTTTCATTGTCATTGTTTTTCTGTCCGCCTTCTTTTCCCGGGGTTGATAAGACCAGGATTAGTGGTGGTAGCTCATAGTTGATAGTTTCTACAACATTGTATTTGATAAAACAAAAACCATGATACAGAACGATCGCACAGAGAAGCAAAAAGTGCATTTTCTTGGGGTGCTGGCGGTTGGTTGGAAAAGGAGCAATAAACTCGTTGCCTAGGAGGACTGACCAGAATCAGTTCGGATCTGTTTTTCCTCATTTGAAAGTACAACAATGTGGCTCAATAAACATCTTCCGTTTTAGACATCCTCCCACCCGCCTTCTTGTGGTCACCGATGCAAAACTCTTTTCACGCCTGAAAGAACTTTCAATGCCGTTGACCATGGACATCATGCAGTCTCATACCTCCCGGGCTGCTCACCAGAGCCTCATGAGCACGCGCGCTCATCCTGTGCGCGTAGTAAAATCCCTTGCGTAGGAGGACAGCCTTGCTCCAACTGCGTGATCTAGGCGCGGGCATCGGTACAGAGAAATCGCCAAAAGGACGTAGGTCCTGGTATAGATAAAGACATCCATGTGGACTATGCATATATTGAACCGACCCCGGCGCAGCGCAACTGGCGGAAGGCGACCCGTGCTCCGGCAACTGTCTACAACTTCTGTGACCGTCTCTGTTTACTAGAGGATCTGCTGCAGAAAACGACATCGGGCCTCCAGAGCCACCGATAGAAATATCTGGATCTCGATCGGCCTCGCCGGATGCTGAGGAACCCACTAATGCCGAGCTGGACTTGTGGTAGTCTCTTCCTCTAGAGGTGGGCGTTTCCAAGACTCTTGACCCAAATAACAGGAGTCTTACGAACAGATTAGCCTAGCAACGCGCCGGTGTCGAGTGTCTTTGCTAGGTGCTTCTTCGGCTGGATAAAAGCGAGGAGCGGGCAGTCGACAGCAGTGTACTTGGCTGTTCGCAGCCGTCTGTACCCACTGCAGCTGGTCTGTTCGGGGTAACCAGTACTGTGTTTGTGCAGCATCCGAAGCCGCGCATTATCCTGCTCCTGTGGCAGACATTAATCGACAGCGTCAATCCAATCATGCGAGTCGTGCATGTGCCGACCTCGCACTAGCAATAGTTGATGGCAGCTGGGACGCCGCCAACGCATCTCCAGCAAAGTGGCACACGAAACTTCTTGCGACAAATTCATTTCGTATAACTACGACCGCCTTACTGATCAACTTCCTTGACTATTTACCCCGTCACCGTAAAGTAGTTGCTAGCAACCGACACGCCCAGACCCGCCGCAGGCATAAAATCGGCTAGCTTGAAACCTATGCGACTGCGCAGTGCCGACTGCTGCGCAACCGGGACAGTAAACCCAACCGGCTGCACAAAAAGAACCTCGACATAGCGATGGGGATGTGTGGGTGATTCCTTAGGAGGCGCCGGCCCTATATACGACGCCGGGCCCGTGGCAGATGACGTGAGCGTCTGGCCGCCGATGCCGAGCTTGAAATCCTGGACCATAGCATGGAGGAACGTGGTGCGGGAGCCGCCCGAGGGTACATCGATATCCCAGCTGGTTAGATAGACACCGCAAAAGAGTGACCCTCACACTCTGTCGGGGCGAGATGCGGAAACGGTAACACCCACCGATCATGACGAGCAGGTACGTCGCTGTCGCATTGACACCGTCAACGCCAACTGCCGGCAGCTTCGCCGTGTCTGTCTCGTTAACAAATTATCTGTCTTGGAGGTGCATTCGACTAATAGAGTGAACAGTTGTTCAGAGTGTGGCCTACCTTCTTTCGTCAGGGCAATGCCCGCTGGTGACACAGCCTTACTCCCAAAGGACACATTGAGGTGGGTGGTAACGCTTGGCCTGAAGCCTTCGGGTGTCTGCGCGGCCGCTTGGCCGGCGAGGGCTGCGACACACACGAGAGTCGGATGCGGCATTGTGATGGCAAAAAGAGCCACACCAGGCCTACAGCGAACAGAGATGATGCTTCCCTGTTGTGGAAGCCTATGGTGAGTTCAGATGATGGTGAGATATTTCAAAGACCAACGGACATACCGACAGCGCTCAAGATGCCAGGATGGCTTGAGCCGGGCAGCGACCAACGGCAGTGTGCACCGGGCCAAAGTGGGATGGCAGTAGATGAAATGCTGAGCATGGTCGCGATTTGGGGAAAGAAGCAAGGTCAATTCTCCCAGCTTGGCAGAGCAGAAAAGAAAGAGCTAATTGATGAGCAACAGTGGTTTCCACCCTAATCAACTTCATTAAACAGTCTGCCTAATCATAAAACGGTTCCTCTCTTAAAGACCAGAAAAAAAAGGGAAAAGACAAAAGACAAAAACGGTCTTGCTACGAATTCTGTACCACATACCCAGCTCATAATCCCGAAATATTTTCCCCCAAGACGACCCATCGTACCTATCGTTTTTGGTCTGGCGCAGTCCCCCATGCCGTTGGAAGCAATTTAAGTGCCGGGCATAGACAGAGCCTAGAAATCGCGGCGGCCGCCCCGTGGCCCAGCGGACGGAGAAGGACTCTGGTACGGTGCATCTCGAAGGCGTGGCGGCAAGTCGTAGTCGTCATCCGGCTTCCGGTCGGGGCTGATGTCGCGGCTAGTCCCGACAGGCGCCCGTTCTGAGGAGCTAGCAAACCCGCCGCGGATACCCTCTGCATTGCCAGCTGCGTCGTCGTAGTAGCTTGGGACAATCCGATCTGGCCGCGTCGGCGTGCGGTCGCGACTCCGCGGGACTCGGCCAAAGTCGCCGCCGCCGCCGCCGCCGCCACCACTGCCCCCAGTGCGGGGCCGAGCTGAAGGCGGAACTCGGTCATCACGGCTGTCCATCGCCCGGCTGCGATCGTGGTAGCCCTCGTCTCTGTCGTCATACCGTCTGTCACGATCTCTGACACGATCACGTTCGTAATCGCGGTCATAGCCGCTGCTGGGGCGCGGGGAGAAGCCTGCATCGTAGTATCTACCGTTGCGGCGCCGGGGGTTCTGAGCACCGGGGCCACGGCCAGTACCGTTGCGGTCGTAGTCGCGATCCCCATTGGAACGGCCGCCACTGTCAAACCGGGACTCATTGTAGCGACCGAGATCGTCGTAGCCAGGGCGACGACGACCGACGTCGTCCCCGCCACGTCTGCCTCCACTTTGTGGTGTTCGCGGAATTGGGCTCAATGCGTCGCCAAAATGCCGAGAGGGGCCGCGATAATCGTCATCATCTGGGCGACGGGTCTGGAGCTGTCTGTCATACCGCTGTGAAAGTGGCACCTCCGGATCTTCTGTGACATGATCGTCTGCACGCAGCCGGTCAACCCGGGCTTGTTGATTATCGTCCCCTCCGCGGGCATCCATCATATACCTCTCGAAACGGAGCGTTGCCCGAGCGACCTTCTTGAACTGTTCATCGCTGAGCAATGCCGCGCCAATTTCGGCATTTTTGTCCAGTTTCTGTCTTTGAATCCAGGCCTGGCGCTTGTCGTAAAAAGCAAGCGACGAGGCAATTTGGAACGCATTGCGGATTTGTCGACCATTCCAGCGGCCCAGATTGTTGGCGTCAAAGTGCTCTCTTGCGAAATCCATAACCTTGTCACGGTTGACAACCAAGTGGTGGGCTAGCTCTTCCCTGTCTTTATTCTGGTTCGCGCTGGCCGCCTTTCCGTTGGCCTCATCCGTCATCCGTTCCCGCCTGGCCATCTCCCGGCTCTCGTGTCGCTTCCGGTCTATCTGCTCGATGCGATCAATGTTCATCTCGAAGATCTGGATAGTTTGTTCGCGGTTGAGCGGAGGATAGTAGAGACTCATGTGGATACGAGACTTGAACGCCTCGTCAAGCGTTCCCACGCGATTCGTCGTCAAGAACAGGATGCCGCTGTAGTACTCAAGCACTCGCAAGAAAACTTAAAAAAAGGCAAAGAAAAAGGAATCAGGGTTAGCCACTCCCTTCTTTTGTGGTAAACAAAGGTATCGATCCCGAGATCTTCTCCTGAAAGAAGGGTGCAATTGCTGACAAAAAGAAAATACACACCGGAAACAAGTGCGTTACGCTTGAGATCGTCGCGGGTACGCTCGGCCAGGAAAATGTCGGCTTCGTCCAGAAGCAGGATGCAGTCCCACATGTGTGCCAGCCGGAAAATCTCTTCCAAGGAGCGTTCAACTTCCTTAGGCGTGAAGCCAAGATCACCACAGGTAATGACAAACAGCGGCTGCTGGTTAGATTGGGCGACGGCCTCTGCAGTTGCTGTTTTGCCAACACCAGGCACGCCGTGTAGGAGGATGACGAGGCCCTCACCCTTACCTTGGATCAGATCCTGGCCAAGGCTGAACTGCCGCGGGACCTTCATAACCTTTTTGCGGAAATGACTATCCACAAGTGCCATGACCATTTCCTTGTGATGCTCATCAATCTTCAGGTTCTCGAACACATTGGACTGCTGCTCGATCTTGCTCAAATAACGAACATCGAGCTGCACAAACTTCCGGTCTCGCAAGACATAGGCCATCACACGTCCTGGAAGCAGCTGCAGGTCTTCGTCGCTCAGCTCATAGCTAGCATCCGTGTTGCCAGACACATACGCAGATAGAAACGGGTCCTTTGCCGAATAGATGTCCGTCTCGACAGCATGTGCACCATCGCGAATCTGAATGGTCTCCATAGTGCGTCGCACAATCTTGGTTCGTTTGCTGTCCGACCAGAGAATAACAGCCAGTTTGTCAATTGTCGCCGCCGCCCACGACTCATCGACGCGTGATGGCTCCTTGAAGGTCGGCTTCCAGCTAGGTAGGGACTGTAATGCGGCATTGAAGTCCACGATGACACTGCTGTCAATATGCTCAGGGTGCTTCATCAGCTCGCCAGTGCCGTCTGTGAGGGTTTCACCGTTGGGGCTCGTGGTCAGCGTCCAGCCGCGGTAGTACAGGTGCTTCTCGTTGACAAAGTACTGGAAGTCCTTTCCAGCAGGGCGAAGTCGGTCTGGACCCTGGTTGCTTGAGCCCTTGCTAGGGTTGCCGTGATAGCGAATGGGGTAGACCGGGAGGTCTTTGATGTCGATCTCGCCTTCGTAGGACGTGACGTCGAACCGATACTTTACGGGACCATAGTTCTTGCCATCAAAGTCAATGTAAAAGCAAGAAATGTAGAAGCGATGGTGCTTGTCGTATTCATCTGGGTTGGTGTCGCTGAGGCTGGGCGGATTGGTATACTGGACCTTCCACAGCGGCTGGTACACAGCCGGCGACGGCTTGGCGGTTGTATAGTTGGCTGAACCGGCAACCTCAGCCTCTGCTGGCGAGTAGAGGACGTCGCCCGGACGGAAGAGATATGCAAGGTCGGAGTAGCGAATCCGCTGCTTGGACGTGCCTTTGTACGAGTCCCATAGAGGCATGATGTTCTTGTCGACAAACTCGACGTAGCACTGTAGGTGGTCGATGGCCTCCTGACTCAGTAGTACTTCCTCTGGAATAGCATTATCGGGGTCTTCGTCGTCAGAGGCAGAGTCAGAATCAGATGTGGCATTGGAGTCGGAGCCGGAATCGCTGCTGCTGCTTCTGGCAATATCCTTGGCACCAGGGCCGTTTCTTCTTCTCTCGGCCGCCCGCCTCTGTCTGGGCTTCTTCGCGCGTTCTTTCTTGCCATTCTCTGTGTCCTTTTGAACCTCGTCGATAGGAGACTCCGGACTTTCTAGTTTCCGCGCAAAAGCCACGCGCAGCTGTTCTAGCGTTTCCTTTGCCTTGGGCTGGTAGTGAATGAAGGCATGGAACGGCCGAACGAAAGTGCGCGGCTTGTCCCACGCAATCGCGGGGCTCATGATGGATCGAAGTTGGGCGAGCACATAGGTGGACTGGATACGCACGCGCTGGATCCAAACCTCTTCCGTCATGATCCCGGCGCGGGAGGCCCGAGTGATCGATGGAGTCTGTTTGTATTGTTGTCCACGTTTCTGTCTCTCCCGCGCAGCCTCATCTTTGATGCCGTAGCCAGATTCCAGGACCTCTATTGCACATCGACTGTCTTCCTCGTTGTAATAGTTCTTGAAGCCCTCGTAGTTTGTCCGGCGGACCTTTGGGATAATCGGCGGAGGAAGAGGTTCAGCGGTGTCTGCCCGGAGTTTTCTGCCATAGTGACGGCCCAGTTTTGAGGTGCCACTGTGGTCGGCGTCGGTGTCGTCGTCGTGGGGACTGTGAACAGTGCCTTTCTCGTCTTCGAAGGGTTCTGGAAGTGGAAACAAGTCCTGGAGAGCAAGAGTCTCCGGGGTCGGCAGTAGATGTTCGCCGGACTCGCCGGGTCCGGGTGTCTCAGTCTCGAGCTCGAGGCTTTCGGAGACAAGGAGTTCTGATGGGCTTGACTGTTGTGTGCAGAGCCTGTTGTCAGTGAGTGTATCTCAAGGCTCCACGCCGCCCCAGCAGTCCCTCTCCAACACTCACCATTTTAGCGGTTGCACGCAGATTTCATAGCTATGCTGCCAGGCTCTGTTTACAACCTTACTTCCGAGACGGATGAGCGGAGAAAAAGCCCCCCCCCCAGTAGCTAGGAAGAACAAAAGACCAGGAAATGAGAAGTCCAAGAATCTGTCTCTGAGGGTATTTAAGGATGTGGCGTGTCTACAGAGGGCTATCGCGCTCTTCGAGACTTGCGCACACTTGTCTCGAGAAGGCGGCCGAGATACGACGTACGAAACCTGTCAGCTTTTCAGGGGGCTGGCTGGCTGCATGCATGTGGCGCCTTAGCACCCGGAAAGTGCGGGCAAGGGCTGCGCCTGGGGCCAATCATGACTCGACACAACCGCCAGCGCTGCAACGCCAGAGCAGACGGCCAATCCTTCCATCAAACAAGGCAAGGGTTTGGCATCCCCTTCCTCGCGCAGCACTGGGGGCCTGTTGATGGAGCAACCGAAGTTGGCCAGAATCTGTGACCGAGTGGGGGTGGTGCAGCGGGGCAAGAGAGCACTGCCCCAACCGGGCGTCAACAGGGTTGCAACGAGGCTCGGTCTTGCAGCACCTGTCAGTCTTAGACTCTACGGAGTACGGAGTAGGTCTCTGCCCCATGGGGGTGCCAGTCTGGATTTGCGGCAAAAGTGTCCGGCTTAACAGGTCTCTCTGTCCCTTCTCCCAAAGACACATAATACCAACAGGCCGAAGAGACCGTCTAGCGAAGCGAGAGAACGAGGGCACCGGACTGTCAACGGCAAGAGAGCAAATCGAAAATGGCCACCCTGGTACCGGTCCAGAACACTCTGGCCGAGTTGAGCGATGACGAAGGGTTCAGCCTGGTCGTTGGCACGTCGACTCAACAACTGGACAACTCGAGGGTATCGGCAATGTATCTCAGTCGACACGGCGACGAGATACACGAGGCCCTTGATGTCACTTTGAATCCGACGACATATTCAGACAACCGGAGGCGCATGGAGGTGCTTCGGACGCCGTAGGTCCCTCCTAGTCCGCAGCTGGGAGAGGTTAGATGTGGTCGGAGTGCTCTGCTAAGGCGACGGACAAAGGAATGTCAAAGCCGTCTTTGATTATTATCGCGAGGAAAACTCCGACATCACGTTTGACGTACACAACTGCAGCTGGGATGATTTGTTCAACCAGATGGCAAGGGCGCAAGGCGACCATGAAGCAAGAACGAGCAAGAAGGGAAGCTGGTTTAAGTACTTATGGAGGAAAGCAGGGTCCAAATCCGACGCCATTGAGCCATGGCTACAGCTCATCCCTGATGAGTACGGGTTGTCGATCCTTCGGGGCGCTATTGGCATCCTGTTCCATGTAAGTCATGACTGAATGTAGAGCAGAAGGATTACACACTTTTTTGCTGACGGCCCGTTTCCGCAGATGGCAGAAAAGACTCATGCACGTGAAAAGGCGGCCCTGGAAGGCTTCGAGACGATCACAGAAACCATCCATAATGCCATGTCCAAAGGCGTGAGCTTCCAGCGGGAGCCAGAGATGCATGCCTGCTGCCAGGCCCTGTATGACTGTCTCATAGGCGGAGTTGCAGACCTCATCTGGTCTCTCAAGCCCGAAGGCAAAGGTGAGTGAAACGAGAAACGGGACGGACCTTAGAAACTCGCGAATGCTACTCGTCCTTATCCTGAGATGAGCTTTGTTGGCTTTTGCAAAGAGCTGAGAGCACGCGTACATAAGAAGACGTGTATTTTTGAACGGAAAGATCAGACACTCATAAGAGAAACGCAAGCAGGAAAAACCCTCATCGGCAAATTTAAAAACAAGCAAGAGAAACAACAAAGCTTTGACGTCGCGGCCCTGATCAAAAGAGTGCACAAGAAATCCACCGAGCTTGATCAGTGCGCTGAGCGACTCATGGCTAAGATGGCCCGCGAAACGCACCAAGGCGTTGGCATGCTCAAGAAAGAATCCGGCGTCACTCGCGCCATCATCACCGACATGAATTCACGCCAGGATGTCCTTATCGACGTTGCGAGAGAGACCGGCGATGGTATCCAGAAGGTTGGATGGAACGTGCAGCTCCTGGGAGCTGCAACGCAGACCATGGCCCGAACAATAGACAGTACGATGCGCCAGGGGATGGGAGCGTTGCAGCAGAACCTCTTGTTCGTGCGCCAGGACCGAGAGCAGATGCAGTCCGCTACAGAGTCGCAGAATGCAGCAATCGGGTTCATGGTTGACTTGATGTTGAGTAAGTGAGCCAGCGAGTGCAGAATGTTTCGTTTCTTTCCTCTCCATCCCCTGCCGTTGATCGTGGTCTAAGAAGCCGTGACACCGAAATAGATCTCGAACGGAACCAAAACGATCTGATCGAAGGACAAAACCAGGTCAAACGCGATATGCGAGATATCCGTCGATCGTTAACCCCGGTGCCCGACCAAACTCAGCTGATCCTGCGGCCGGACACCTTCTTGAACCTGCTTGACGTGCCACTGGGGCTTGCTAACAACGACCTGCGGACCGCATTGACTCGCAGCTCCGACTTCAGCCGCCGATCCCAGCAGCAGGCACAGTCTTTGCTGGCCACCTCGGTATTTGGCCACTGGTTGCGCAGCCGGGCTTCCGAGGTTCTTTTGGTCGATGGGAACGACCCATCGGCAACACGCGGGTTGGTGTCACCCTTGTCCCTTCTCTGTGCCACAATGTCCTCTGGATTGGAGCGTTCACGGGGCAGCGACTCCGTCATTCTCCTGCACTTCTTCTGCGGACTGCATGTCTCCAGCAGAGACACTATCCAGGGGCCTATGGGCATGGTGCGAGCACTCCTGGTCCAGCTTGCGGCCGGGTTGTTGAACATAGACATCGATCTGGAGTTCAACTTTGGCCGCGTCCCGGATGAGTTCTGTGAGGATGTGCGTGAACACCTTCCAGAAGCGCTGTTCTGTGCTTTTGATCGACTCCTCAGTCTTGTTCCACCAAGCGTGACTGTGTTTTGCTTCATCGACGGCGTGTCTGCTTTCGAGGACCCTCGGTTCAAAGAGGACCTCGTCGCCGTTGTGGACAAACTGGAGCGCATGGTTGCTTCTGACTGCAGGATGTTGAAAATCCTCTACACTTGCCCGTACCGGAGTATTTTTCTACTCCCCCAGGAGTACATAGACCGGCGCGATTATGTTGCCCTCGCAGCTGGTGGCCTCGGCGGCCGGGGAAATATTTCTCAGCGATCTGTTGGCTCTCTTGTTAGTTGACACCCTTTCTGGGGGGTATCGAGGGTGCGAGGTCTGCCCGGCATGGGAATATGGCTGAATCTGAGGTTAGATGGGATTGCCTCGAGGCTAGCTGTTTTAAGGGGCTTGGTAGTATGGGACGACTTTTGTTTTGTGGCAGCAGTAATGCGTTGATAGGTTGATACGTTTCAGCAATTCAGGGACAACGCGTGCCGATTTACTTTCAGTTTCATTTGCTGAACACTACTGTCGTGGGGAAGGGGCAACGGTGTTGCCCAGTCCCGTCTTGCCTCCCCACACCGACCAATGGAACACAATCTTAAAGGGCAGGAAACCTAAGAAAGGGAGGTGCCATAGGTGCCCTGCAACGCATACGCAACCGAACAGGCAGCTGTAAGCAATATGAAAAGAGGGCAAAAAAGGAGAGTGAACAGGAAACAAAACAACGGCCTTGTCCAGGTCGGCTATGCTGTCGGGTTTGCCGCGCAGCGACTGCATCCGCGGGCCTGACTGGGCCACCTCCGAGACGCGGAAGCCGTAGATCTTGGGCTTCGAGATCTCGCCGCGGCCCCGGCCGGGCGCCGTGTTGCACGCATAGAAGCCGCTGATAGGCTGCAAGAAGAAATAAATTGCCTATTTAGACTAGGGAGAGAAGGAGGGAAAACGTGTCGAAGTAGAAGTCCTACTAGTAAAGCACGTAACGGAGGACAACGGGAGGAGGAAGATAGACGTGAAGCTCAACCCTGGCATCCTGGCAACCGCGGCAGCACACCTTCAAGCATGCTGTCGGGCGGCACGCAGCCGGTCATAACGAAGAACACTCTGGCTCAGAACCCCAGCACCGATGGCACAGTCCTCGGGGCTGCAGTATTCGGTCGGGTTGTGGCTGACGCCATTGCGACAAGGAACAAAAATCATGCTGGTTGGACAGTGCCGAGAGGCAAAGACGCTGTCGTGCCCAGCACCGCTGGTCATCTCACGAACCAGCGATGCAGCCGGCGGTGCGGTAGAAGAAGCACTTCTGCCCGTTGTGCCGTCGAGAACCGAGTGAGCTGCATCCCGCACAACAGCAATGCAGTCTGGGTGGAACTGGGTTGCGGGGGAGACCGTGTTTGTCTGCCAAGTAACGAACAGAGGAAGGCCATTTTGAGGAGGCGGGGCCGAGAATACGGTGGCCTCCCCACGCGCCAGAGTGTCAAAGTCGCAGCGCAGGGCTTCTTCCATGTCGGTGACGACGGAATCGAGCGGGGCACGAACATCGAGACTGAAACGGACCCGGCCCGGGACGGTGTTTACGCTTCCCGGGATGGTTGTTAGGATGCCCGTGGACGCGAGAGCACCCTTGGACGATGCGAGGTGTTGTGCGTGCACGATCATACGAGCGGCAAGCAGGAGTGCGTCAGCCCTCGACTCGAACGGCGTCGTTCCAGTGTGTGCGTCTGGGAGGGCGGTGAGTTACCACTCTTGGGATTGTTGTTTTGTCTGCAGAAGGTGCAGACTCTGACACGAATGAGTCTGACATGCATGGAAGGAAAACGTAGCTCACCTCTACCTTCAATATCAACCGTAAACCAACGGTACGCCTGAACGCCCATCACGATGCCAACCTTTTTCTGTTCAGCCTCAAGAATCGGGCCCTGTTCAATGTGCAACTCAAAATGTGCAGCCATTGGCATCGAGCGGAAACTTGCTGGGACTCTTCCCAGATACCCGATTCGCTCCAACTCGCTCCTCATTGTGGCCGAGCCACCACCCACTTCGCGCAGGTTATGAGCGTCTTGTTGTGGAATGTCCTCTGCCCATACGCCGGATGACACCATGCTTTTTGGGAACCGGGCACCTTCTTCGCTGCAAGTGAGAGGGCGTTTAGTGCAAGGGTCTGGAGTGTTCGGAAAGATGGCGGCCGGCACAGGACATGCCTGTTTCTTACTTGGTCCAATTCACGACGCCGACAGGGAACTCGGTTTCGATCTCGAGGTCCCGCAGGACACGGAGCATCTCGACGCCGGCATGTACACCTAAAATACCGTCATAGCGGCCACCGCTCGGCTGTGTATCGAGATGTGAGCCAGCAAACGTTGCCGGTGCATCCTGGCCGGATCGCCCAGGTCGGACAGCAAAAATGTTGCCCATGGCATCTACTGTAATGCGACAGCCCAGCGACCTGGTGGTGTGAACAAACCAGTCTCGTGCTTGTTTGTCGGCATCTGACAGGGCCAAACGTGACATGCCTGTCTCTGTTTCTGCGCTGTTTGGTTGTCAGTGTGTGCACACTTAGTTTCGATCAAAGGAAACAAGAAGAAGAGCCCACCTTCCCCAGCGTTCTCCAGTACCGAATTTGCAGGTGTCGTGGAGGCTCTTCATCAAACGGCCACGGTCCACTTTCACAGCCTGCATATCAGCTTCTGTCATGTGTTTCGTGGCCATGCTGTAAGCCCGAAGAGATCGGATCGTCGTTGCCGCTCCTCGTGCTATCGCCATTGACTGGCGGACGGCAGCTTTGGGGCATGGTTGCCCACTTGCGCGGAAACGCAGAAAGACAGACGGTACAGGTTGCAACAAGGGCATTGTCAGGCAGCGCTTCTCAGAGGACGCGGTTTGGTGTCTGTCCCAGACTTGCTCAGGCCCAGGGAAGCAAAGAAGGGGAGGCTTCGCATTAACGATGGGGTTGATGCGCTTTCATCGCAAACGGGTGCGATAAGCCACTCAAGTCCGAGTGCAACAACATCGGATATCGGCGAGCTGGCAGAAGTCGAGCTGGCCAATCAGCGCAACGAGAAGTGGGCGCTGGCACAAGCCGCTTTATTTATGCTGACGCCTGAGCAAACCAGAGAGGCCTAATGTGCGTTTGGATGACCAGGCAGAAGCAGATGCTAAGGCCTTTCAGAGAGCTTCCAGCAAACTGCTGCCTTGGCGGTTTTGGAGTGTTAGAAAAGGTTCAGTGCCAGTCATAAAAGGGTCGATGTCTCGGACCTCATCTCACCTCTTCACTTTGCCGCAACGCAAAGTTACCAGTGCCCACACTCCTCCTGCAGCGTATTGACATCTACGACGTACTCCGAACACCTCCAGAAAAATACAGCGAAATCTGCCTGAAAACACACGGGAACGCCAAAAATGCCGCCACCGAACCCTCCCCCTGAAGTTTTCGCATTCTCGGTTGATCCATCGCTGCAGCCATGGAACGTCTCTCCGCACACATGGCTGGCCAAGAACGGCAAGCAGTTTCAAGGCATTCTTGTGGCCAATTTCGTCTTTGACGACCAGGGTCGAGTGCTGCTCGTGCAGCGCGCGGCACACGACTCGATGCCGAATCTCTGGGAAGTCATGGGCGGCGCAGCGGACCAGGAAGACGATGGTGATGACGATGACGGCAGCACAGGAGATGATGCGAACACCCCCGCTCCCCAGAACCCCAAGGGAACAATCCTGACCGGCGCCGCGCGCGAGCTGTGGGAGGAGGCAGGCTTGATTGCAACGCGGTTCACACATATCGTACCCCAACCGGCCAGACCGCCGCCCAAGGGCTTGACAACCGCTTCACAGGCCGCCTTTCCAGACCACCTCGGCTTTGTCTTCACACATCGAGCGGGCACTAGTATGTATGTGCGGTTCTCGTTCCATGTGGAGGTCAAGAGCTGGGATAAGGTGGTCTTGGATCCCGACGAGCACCAAGCGTATGTCTGGGCGACAGAAGATGAGGTCCGCGAGGGCATTATGAGCGACGGACGTGAGATCCCAGCAACAGTGCCGGCCACACGTGCAGTTATTCTCGAGGCTTTCCGTCTGCGCTCCACACCGTCTTCATTTGTGTCTACTGCCTCACGAAATACGACGTGATACGCATGGCATAGGAGATTACGGCCCAGCATATATAGTTTGTTTTATTTTGAAGATTATCACAGGGAGCAATAGTTCGGAGCGGAGGGGAAAGTATGTCGTTCTTGTATTGCGTGGAGAAGGACCGAGGAGGTTGGGGGGCTGTTGCGTCTCAAAAGACGCCCTTTTGGAAGCAAAAGATTTGGTGAAGCAGCGAGACAGAAAATGGTATCAGTAAAATATGAACCGGATTAGAAATTAAAATTGAAAAAGGGTATCGGCCATGCCCATATTGAGAATGTAAATAAAAAGTACAGGGATGTGCCCCTGTAGAGAGAAGGAACGTAAAAGGAAAACTCCGAAACTGCCGTCTATGAGTCCGTTTGGTGTGAAGAGAAGAAAAAAGGGGGACGTTGTCGAGGCGTAAAAAAAAAAGCCCTCGATCCGTGAGAAACATTTCAAAGCAGCGGTGCTCGACAGAGAGCACACCCTTTGGCTTGTATATCGTGTCATCCGCTGCTCATATCATGAGGCATGGTCATCATCTTCGACCCTGGAGCAAAGAGACGACTGTCTCTTTACAGAGTAAAAGCGATGGCAGCCACGGCGGCAACGGCACCGACAAATACCCGGGCATCCAGAGAGCCGGCGCCAGCAGTGACAACAGCGGTTGGGGCCGTGGTACCGGAGCTGGCGGTCGGGGCGGGCTTGGTGTACGTGGTGCCATTGGTAGGGGCGTAGCCGCCCGTGGCAGTGCCCGTGCCGAGGGGAGTGGAGGTGGTGCAAGGGACCGTGACGAGAATGGTGTCAATGTCAGTTGTGGTCGCGTTCCACTGGGCAGTAGCAGAGCCGAAGATGGCCGCGAGGGCAACGAGAGTCTGAGTGGCCTTCATTGTGATTGATTGTCGGGTCGTTGGTTGATGGGTAGGGCGAGATGAGGGATAAACGAGAGACACGGAGATGGTGAGTTGTGGAGAGTTGGGAAACGACAGACGGTAACGATTGCTTTTAGGGGATAAACGAAAGACTGAAGAGCGAGTGTGGTATATATTCTCTGATTCTGGGACGTCTGCCTTGTAGGAGAGGGAGGGAGGAAAAGGGATGACGACGACGCCTGAGCCACGGCGGGGGACACCGTCTTTATACCTGGGCAACGCCGGGCAACGCTGTGTGCGTGGTGCGCGGATGGCAGGGCTCGGTTGCTCGTTGTAAGAGGCAAGTCACAATGGGCAGGGGGGTCGTTCGTGCTCGTTCTCGCAATAGCCCCCCATGTGAGCTCGTAATAAGCTCCGAGTTGTTTCTCTGGCCCAGTGGCGACGGCTTATCAACAGAGCGGAAGAAGGTGTGGCACAGCCATGTCCAAAGTAGGAAAGAGACTAATAAGAGGAAAGTGACAGGGAATATGGGCTGGACAGTGAAGAGGAAAAAGAAAAAAGAAGAAAAGGCTGCGCGCCCCACCCACACCTCATTTTCTTCACACCACAAGGCGCCACCACAAGGCGCCACCGCAAGGCGCCAGTGCTATCTCGCATGTGGGATGTAAGATACTCGTAGAGGGGCCGGCCGCAAAGCAGGGAAAGTGCGTCACAGGCGAAGGGCCTCGCGCCTTCCTCGAGTACTCCGAACTTCGTATCTTGCAAGTACGCCGCACATCGCTGTGTTCTGGCAGGTTGCGGCGCAGCTGACCACGATACGAGTATCGGCGCCCTCACACCTTTGCACTACTGCGACGACGGGCTGGAGGCCGTGCTGAAGTTTTCCAGGCCAGGCCGGCTTTGCCGCCACCCTCTTTGTTTTGGTCGGGGCAGTCGCCAAGCCCAGAGCAAAGGACCCGTTTCTCGTTTCTTCTCTCTTTTTTTTTCTTTTTCTTTTTCTTTTTCTTTTTCTTTTTCTTGTTCTTGTTCTTGTTTTGTAAGATATCTTGCAAGGCATCTTCCATACGGAGTACTCCCGCCTCCGTTTTTCTCGTTGTGGCAGGCCCCTCTTTTTGTGTCCAGCGGCGGGCGGCTCTTGCCTTATCTGTCAAAGTGCCAGTGCTCTTCTGGCGCTGTTCCCTGGAATCTTCCGTCCGGTTCGCCACCTGTCAGCAGACAGCCGCGTCCAGTTGGCTGGCCCGCGCGCAGTCCAGTTCGTGATTACGCCGTAATACGGCTTGCTTCGGACAGCCCCGCCGCCCACTTGACTCGTATCTGACAGCCGAGCCACGCCAATACGATCTTCAAAGGACTCTCCTCCTCTTCTCGCCACAGCTAGACACAAATAGCACAGAAAACGCCGGCAGGCGGCCGCAGTCTGTTGCAAGGTTATTTGTGTACGACGTACTCCGTAGACGCCACAGCCGGAACGCTGGCCACACTGGCCAACATAGGACCATCATGGGGCAGGGAAAGAAAGGGAAGAAACCGCCCCGCAACAGCAACGGACAGCAGCGTGGTTGCCCCAAAAAGAAGAAGAAAAAGACGGTGATGGAGTGAGCCGGCCGCATGTGGACAGACCGGCCCTCTGCAAGAGAAGCCCTCTTGAGCCCATATTTGCTCTCGCCAGTTTGCATATCGTCCGCAGTGTGGCTAACTCCTGTGCCAGAAGAACCACAGATCTTCGCTTCTGTCTCTAACTTCTGCTGTACTCCGAACTCCGTCCCAGTAATATCAACACACAAGACGCGGCGGCCTAGGAGGTTCTTCTGAGCAGAAACGCAAGCAGCCAGGACAAAAAAAAAGAATACAGAGTAGGTCCGAGCACATCCCCCTCCATCCACCGACGACGTCACATCCAGCAAAGCTGGGACCTTGCTCGTTTGCATGATGAGTACGACGCAAGTTGTGTACATATTATTACCGCTACGGGCTTTTGGGCTCGCGAACCCCCAAAGCGTGCTAGGCTGGTCCCGCTGCCGAGCAGCCAACAGAAGATGCCCAGTGCCCATCAGGGTTTGTTATCTTCAGGGCTCTCTTTCTCGCCCCCCTCCTCTCTCTTTTTCCATGTCTTCTCATTCGTTAGCCTACTCCGTAGTTATCTCGTCCCATGTCCATGTGCTTCGCGCGTTCTGCGCCTTGAACTGGTTCTTCCCACTAAAGTACGAGTGCCAACTTTAACGAACACTGACGTGGCTGTCACCCCTACTCCGTACGGAGTACAGAGTACGACGTAGAGAGAGGGTGTGAAGCAAAAAGAAAAAGCGAAGAAAAAAACAAGACACCTCTCCTCTGCTTGGCAAATCCTGAGCAAGCTCCTCTTACACCCTCCCCCCAACGTTCTAGTTTAGGTCGCGTACGGAGTACGGGTTTCTGATTTACAAAGGTTGCCTGCAACCCGTGTTGTTTTTCATGGCCTTTTCCCGCAGCGACAATGCTGCCGTTACCGTCCGTCTGCATATTCCCACACCAACAGTGCGAGTAAACACTCGTACCGCACATCCACGCCGTCCGAACGCATCGTCCGGAATACTAAAAGGACAAGTTTCCGCTTCTCCTTCTTGTTTAAATGATGGGAAACTTCAAACGATGACCGACCCGACGACTGTAACCTTCTTCTCAAAAAGATGGCATAAGACTGGCTGCAGGACATCGTATTCAACGGGCTTGGCACGTGGTCCCATGCTGCATCGCGTTAGAGTTGAGACGTCTTTGTCCTAGTCGTCGTCCTTGGAGTCGTATTCCTCCAGACAACAAAACTCATGATACGACGAAAGCACTCCGTATCTTACATATCCAAGTAAGCATCGTAGGAACAGACATCTGACCCCATCCCGCTTCGTCGTCCCGTAGTCTCCTTGGGGGTACTGGTACTGGCCTACTCTGTATTCTGTCGATGGACACCCCGCTGATGAATCCGGCGATGTCCCGTTCGATAAAACAAGAAAGGGCATAATGCCATTCGTAGAGCACAATTTGCTTTCTGTTAGTCCACAACACTTGTACTCCGCAGTGTTTTTCATGTTTCTTCCTAGCGGCCAAAGCTGACGCTTGGGACCGGCCAACAGTCTTTGGCGGCCGTCTTTGTTATCTCTCCGTCGCGTCTGCCGTCTGCCGTGTTCTGGCAGAGGAAAGAAAGTCGCGCAGTCTAATTGGTGGTCGCCCAGATGTGTATTTTGTGATAATCACGAGGGTGTTGGAGGGCGTGGGGAGGAAAACAACTCACCTCTCCCCTTTCAATTTTGCACCACCCTTTGATCAGGCTGGCTCATTAAACCATTTTTGACGGCTTCCGGGCCACCGTTGACGAAATCGAATACTAGCAGTCCCATGCTGATGGTGTTATCTTCGACCCGTTTCAGATCTTCAAATTTAAGATTAGCCTCGCTGTTTTCCCTCGACAATATGCAATTGTCTAATCAAATCACGCTGTGGGAACAGCCAGGCACACCGAGCCAGCGCTTAACTTCCATGACGGACAGCCCGCGTTTAATTTCACATATCTCTCGAATGTGACAGAAGCGCTGCAGCTGTGATGAAGAGAGGAGTACTCGTACTCCGTAGAGATCAATGAGTCGAAAAAGTAAAAGAGGAAAAAAGTACTCGTAGAAAAGAACAGGCCAATAAAATGAGAGGCATGAAACTTTTAATAATGTCGATCGCCCCCTACCCCCCTATTCAACCTGGCCCTTTCAAGATTGGACAGGACACCAACGTTTTATCACTTCTTTTCCTGGGATGCGTCTTATCCGTGCGTCGCACTCCGTAGAACCCTGTTTGATTACAGTGGCATTCTACGGAGTACGGGTATCTCTTTATTCTCTATCCACAGAAAACCATCATCGCCAAATTTGCTTCGTTGCTGGGAATCGCGAAACGAGTACGGAGTACCCTGCTCGGCGAGGGACAGGGGGAGAACGCCCCCATGGTCTCCAGTAGCACCTATGGGACATCCGCTTAGTTCTCCTCGTGTCACTCCCCATTCCTCTTTGATTTTTGAACATGCCACCAAAGGCACCCGATAAGCAGCTTGCTCGCCGCGCCGTGAGAGACGACGCAGGGATCGTAACTGGCGTCAGAATCGGACGCCATTTGAAAACCCCAGAACCAAGCGGCTACATGGTGACGGGATCGGGGCTCTTGTGTCAGCGCGAGCCTGGGAGCCTCTGCCATTACCGCCGTCATTGATATCATGACCGTCTCAAGTTTTGCGATATATCTAAATATTGTTCTTTTCCCTGGTCGAGATTGACTGGCAGTTCTGTTGCGCGCCGCGCTGATGCTGAAACGAATATACACAATAGACTCGAAGCTACCACCCTCCATTCCTATCTTACGCAACAGCCGGTCAATAGGGAGCCCGGCTTCTTCTGGGATGAATCTGACGAACAACTCCAGTCCTTGCCTCCCCCTCGTCGACAAAACCAAATCTCAACCCAGGGGCTGGACTGGCCAACCTAATCCGGCCATCACCGCTGCCGGGGGCACAAAGACCGTGGGAGTGTTTTGAGCAAATGCGCTCAATGTCCGACCTCTGTTGATCCACAACATATGCCCATCAGGCCGCCCGCGCACTGCGAAATAGCAACATGGGTTTGCGCCCACCGGTTGCACAGCCGAACTTGTGGTTTGGCACTGCGCAGCAAGAGAAATCCATGGAGCGGAGAAAGATATTGGCGGGCCTCATATGGAGTACAGGTCGCTGTTGATTTGCGTCCCACGTCGACTCTCGAGACAGAATTCCCGTCGTGCGCGGAGGTTCGCGAGATACCTACCGCTCTGCTAGATGATGTGTGACGTAGTTCATGCGCGCGAAGCGGTGGACATGGGATGTGGTGTCTGTTCGATAAGCTTGCATGCGGGTCGTGTGCGCACCTCTGGCAAAATCTCCCACTCTATGTGTTTGCTATCCAAACCCAAGGGGGAAGGGGTTCCAGTGCCACCAGACTATGCAAGGCCTCAGCGACCACTCTGGCACCCACGCCGGTCTGCTTGAGGAGAGGGAGCCCAGGACCACGCAACTAGAATCGGAGATGAGCCTGTAACATGCAGGAGGTTCACAGCCAGGTCCGTGATAACGCGGTCAAGCGTGAGATAATGGTCGGGCAAAGACAGCCTTTTCTACAAGAGCAGCTCAAGAACCGACCGCAGCCCAAACGTAATGTCGTTGCCTCTCTGTGCGAGCCCGTGAAGCAAAGCGTGCACAACATGAGTTTCTCCCCCCCCCCCCCCCCCCAATGCCGACTGCTTCAGTTCCCAGTTTGCAAGTAGCGAAAAATTATGATGAAGGATAACGAAGAAAAGAGCGAGGAGATTCATGAGGCCAACATGGAGCGAGATCAAAACAGAAGGTCTTGTCGTATTCCCAAGTTAGTTGAGATGGTCCGTTGCTCGGTCCATTCCGGCGCAGCCCTTGCCGAGCCACGCAAAGGTCGATGTCGACTGAGCCTAGATGTCGCCAATGAGCGTGATATGCTGCTCTTTTTCCACGTCGTCCTGGCTAATGCACATGGCGTTGATCCAGATGGTCAGTGAGCCATATGTGGCGCCGAAGTGTCCGGACGGCCGCGTGGCACCTGTCGGTGACTGGCACCACCATGTCTCCAATGGCGGGCGCTATCGGCGAGTCCGAAGGTACACCGCAGACGCATGGCAAGGTCGTAAAATGGTGCCCCTGGCCGACGCGAGGGGATGGACAGGCTCGCCTCGATCGGCTTCGTATCTCTGTCGTTGACCACAGGCGGTAGGGTGGTGAGGACGCGAATATCTTGCTTCGCCCGGAGCCGGACGGCTTCGTATCTTACAATGCGGAGATGGGTGACGGGGGCGCCGTGTACAACCTAGCCTTGTATGTCCCTTGTCTGTTATCCCGAAGGTCACCCATAGGCACTGGGAGACCGCTGTTAGCCACATACTGCCCAGCAACCAACCTGGGGTTGAAAACAAGCTAGGTTGGGGCACTCGAAAGCCTAACCAATGATTCTGCAAGGCTCCTTCGCCTCGTCTCTCAAAACGGTGTCCAATTCTTGTCCAGGCTAGCCAGGGGCCAGGCCATTATGGCACCTTGGGGGATGCAATCGTTAGTTCAGGTCGCTTTGTAAGATATATTGCGTCAGGCCTTGTGTAGTAGCAAGTGATGGTCACCACTCGTTTGCGCTTGGCTTCCAATGCCGCTCCCGACACCTATATCACTGCCGCCTGTTACTAGAGAAGGGTATCATCTTCTCCGCTGGGTGCATCATAATACTGTATATAAGAGAGCACTCGGTGTAGAGTTCATTGCCCCAGGCTGCTCCGAGAAAGGAGGATAGAGTATGCTCCAGGCCTGGGTCTCCTCCTAGACGCGTATCTAGTTTTATTGTAACAGCTGCTACGTCTCGAACCAATGTCTAGCTATATATTTAGTGTAAAAGCCTTCTTCTTTAAAAGTGTACAACGTTTTAAAAGTGTTAAAAGTACGTTAAACACTAAAACACTCTTTTAATCTTAGTTTCTTTTAAAAACCT
>JADHKO010000077.1:58223-130961 GCA_019925425.1 Ophiostoma pallidulum | reverse complement strand
GGGGGGCGGCCCCGACCCCTCCAACCCCCACACCCAATAGATGGGGGCCACCCCCCCCCCCCCCCCCCCCCCCCCCCCCTCCTTCCCACTCCTGCCCTCCGCTTCGTATTCTGCATTTTCCGTCCGTCCCGTTCTCGTACTTCGTCACTTTTCCCTGTGTCAAGATCCCAGCCATCAGGCAAAAGCAGAGGGCCCATTCCGAGCGCAAAGAAACAAAGGAAGACTTTCCTGGTCGAGCTGTTCTCGCCTGAAAACAGAAGTGCCTGGAGATGAGGACTGCAAGGTCTGGCGGGCGGACACTTTGGGGACTGCTGCGTGGCGGTGTGTCATTTTCGCATCCAGCAACTTCATTTCAGGTCCTGCTCGTGTGCGAAAGAGCTCCATACATGCCGCTTTGCATCTGGGAGATTGACAAGATGCTGGACCCCCAAAACGAGGCATCGCATCCTGGGCGCCCGCTTGGTCGGCATGTGATGCACGTGACGCTGCCGCCATCCAACCACCAATCGTGACCCTTTGAAATCGTGGGTTTCCAGCAGCTATTTCCTTATTATTTCATTCATGACATAGGGAGCAGCTTCAATTAGATATATTACGTCCTATCTCGTCCACGGGCATCGGCTTGGACCTCTTGGGCCCATGGCCCGTGGAACTCTGCCCGCACCTCCCAAAGACAGGGCAACGTGTGCCATCATCAGTCGTGTAATGTGAACAAACCATGCAATGCTGGTGTTTTGCCTGCAACTTGAACGCCAAACCATGGGGCTACAGACTGTTTCCACCGTACCCCCATTGTGAAGATCGCCGCCGCTGCATCTTCGCCGTACAGGATAAATGCAGGGGGCAAAATAAAAAAACAGCAGAGGAGCAGACGAGCAGAAGGGAGGTTGCAAAGAGCACCAGAGTCCCTATAGTAAAATGCCGTGCTTGAAAACAAAGAAAACAACACAAATGGGAAAGAAAAGGGGGATACCCTCCGGCGTCGGTCTCCGTTCACCCAAAGGCCATGACCAGGGACATGGCTGTTATGCATGGGTTGTAGAATCCATCTCCAGAGGCTTGCAGTGGCAGTGAGCCTCCCACTCCCAGGCCAAAAGGCTCCAGTTGAGTTCGCGACGCCAAAAGAGGCCGAGGCCGTGGATGCCGTCCCCGTTCGGTATATCCCTGTTCTGGGTCTTTTTGAGGCCGGGACCATCGGCGACTGGAGCCTGTGCTAGCACCCGGTCTTCCGCACTAAGGCCACCCGTCGAGGGCATTCGGTTGGCAAATACGACCTTTCCCATGCGGGAGTGAAGAATAGCCATGGAACACATGGCGCACGGCTCGTGGGTAACGTATAGCTCGAGACCGTGGCAGAGGTAGCCGTCTGGAGTTGGGTGTTCTTCGGCAAAAATCCGATCCTCTTCCTCCAACAGTGGCTTGTCCTGGAAAGCCTCAAACGCGAGGCGCTGCCGATGGCCTGCGTGGCCACGATCGCGGTTGCGGCTCAGCCGGTCTCGCACACGGTCTTGGACTTCGTTATGCACCTGACATACAACTTCGTCCTGGCCGTCGCCCGACGGCGCGGTCTTGTCGTTGACTTGTTCGTCGCCAGCCGTGACGATGGCTGATGGGGCATTTGTGCGTGCTAGCGGCACGTTCTCATTGCTCGCGACGCTTCTCTTTCGCTGGCCCCCTTTTTCCGCACGAACCAATTTCTGTGCCACCATGCTGACAGCTCTCAGGACGGCGTGGGCCATTGGGTTGCCGGTTTTCGAGGACTTGGGCTGATGGTGCCAGCGGGCGTCGCCAGCCACAGCAACCAGCTGCGGTCCATCCTCTCCTCGGTAGACGATGCACGCGCCCATGGCCTCGCCGTATCCGGTGTCTTTTGCCTTTACGGCCATGTCGTGTGCCAGAGCCATCCAGATGGGGGCATCGTCTGCAATCTCATCCGTGGCTCGGATCACCAGGCTAGGGTGGGGCCCCAGCGGGTTGTTCTTCCTGTACATGGTAGGCCAGAAGTGGCTTGTCCAGAGGGCGGCCTGGATCTGCGATGTCGGGGCCAAGAGAGGAACCGGGATTGAGGCAATGAAAACGCCGTCCTCAAAGCCTTCCACCTTGGCCAGGGCCTCGGTCATTTCCTTGCGTGAGAGGGTGGCTTCCAGCCCCAACAGCACGTACACCCAATTGGACTTCCCCGTGTGTATTTGCTTGCTCATTGCATTGTCATTCATGAACTCGGTCTTGAGATGCGCCGGGAGATCAATGGGCTTCGCACACCGCCGTAGGTGAGGCATGCCCTTAACAATTTCCTCAGGAAGCAGGTCGCGAAGGAGGCTGAAAGGAAGGAGGGGGTAGGAAGTGCGTTTGACGCAAAAAAGGAAGCAGAAATCGTTAGCAAAGACAAGACTGCCGAGGTTTTGTGTCCAACAACAGTTTGAGCTCTGATCCCACGCACCTGATGACAGCACTCGTAGACCGGATGGGGGATCGAGTGATCAAAACCTGTCCACACTGATGATCGTCACGCAGCTCGAGGGTCGTCTTGAGGGGGATGAGGACGCCCTGCTCGATGTGCTCCGGAATGAGGCTCTTAGTGACGGGCTCCTGGCCCTCAATAATTCTGCTCAGATGCGCGTTGCTCGTCATCTTGGCAAGCTCGAATTTCTTTTGCGTGGCTGCAACGATCTCAGGCTGCTTTGCCTTTGCCTTTCCTTCGTCGATGTGCGTGGCCCGTTTCCGCTTTTTGTCGTCTCCTTCGCGTTGTTTATGAGCGTCGTCGCCTTGCCCCCCCTTTTCGCTCTGTTCGGCCAGCATTCACACGATTCGCAACAGACAAAGTTCAAACCAGGAGGAGAGGCGGAAAGGGGGGAAGGAAGCAGACGCCGGGAGAAGGCAGAAGGGAGCGACACCCTGTCAAGGCGGTCGGCCAAGTGACGCTGGCCACAGGTTTGCAGTAATGGGGAGGAAGAAGGGGTCGCCGAGAAAGAATTCCTAGATCTTGAACATGGCGGTTGCCTCTTGGCGTAGTCTGAGATTTCTCTAGTCTGGGCCCCCGTTGGTGAGAGAGGCAGCAATGGGGAAAAGGCCCAGACAAGGAGACGGCTTGCAGACTGACGAAGCAGGCACCCGCGGCGTGTATTTGAGCTGCAGACGGAAGGTCCGTGTTGAACTTTGGGGATGTGCCCACGATGTTTGGGAAAGAGTGCGATCGCACGGGACACTCCTTCCTTCGCGTGCGTTCGACTCCCAAAAATTTGAAAATTTCGCTCTGTTTTTGTGACGAGTCGAGCATCGGCGGGGGAAGTCGCGAGCCAAACTCCTCGTAGCGTGTCCTTGAAAAGTATGTAAACGGAAGGAGCGATGGCCTATGTGTTTGTCTGGAAAGGGAAGTCGCGTGTCGTCAGAGAAACAAAGATGGAAGGAGCATCCACAAAGTCGAAGGGAGGGGAGGCAGGCATCATTTTCTTTGTAGCTTGTGTGCATCTGGAGAAAATAAAAGTGGGCCTGCAGTCGCCAGGCTGTAATCATCTCCAATGGAAAAAAAAAAAATTGTTGTCGTCGCCTATTGAGCAGCCTACGCCAAAGATGCAAGACACCAAAATCATTTGCCGTGGTGATTTATGAACCATCGTCTGAAAAAGAAAGTCGAGGCTGTTAAAGCGACCTAAACACGAGGGTGCGAGTCGCTCCTCGATCCTCTCCTCCGCAGCAATGCTCGCAGGCCATATTGAGTCGGAGCAGGGCTGGAACTACTTTAGCGCTTTGCTAGACGAGGCTGCATTGCTGATCTGGAGGTGGCCATGTGCCTGCACCACTCCAGCCACCGGGCACCGAGATACGAAGATGTTGACTGTCGCCGGAGCGGTTTGTCGGGGGGTTTATTCCCAAAACAGACGCTCTTTCCTGTTTGCTCCGTCTGATTACGAAGGGGGGGGGACACGTTGATAATGGCATGTCAAGGAGGCTGTAAAGTCCGCAACATGTTCGTCGTTTGTCAGATGCGTTCTTGGCAGAGACTCACGGAACGCATAGCAAACCCGGAAAGCCTCGCGTTTGCAGCCATGCTTGGCGGTATTACCCCGAAAACCATCGCCGAGGATTTGTACTACGAGGCTGATCTTGTTCTCGGTCTAATTGTGTCTTGGCCAGTTCAGAGCGCCCTCTTGTTATCTCCTTCCGCCAAGAAAGATCTCCGAGACCGTAGGCGAGAGGCATTTATTGCAGTGCGACGCTGGTGGTGGCAGACGTGTCTTTTACATTCGTATATGCATCGTACACCATGCCGGGCCGTTGTGGGAGGGGGTGGGAGGGGGGTGTGGCAGAAGCACACTTCGTTCTGTGTTCAGGCAATCTTCTCTATCTCTCCTCGGCGGCCAGATATCTGCGATATACTGCCTATCATTGGGCTGCTCTGTTTTGTTTGGAGGCATTCACCAGGCCTATAGACGGCGCCCAAACGAACACGTTCGAAGACACGGCAGGCCAAGTGGAATTTCGAGAGTCGCTGGGGAGAATCAGCGGGAGTGGCTGGGTCGAAGATCAAGCGGCACGATGTCTTACATGCCAGCCATCACATGCAAACGGCCTTATCTGCCAGCCCAAGTCGACCGTTACAAACACCATGGGCTTTTTGGCGAGCTTCAAAGCAAAAAAATGAAGGTCTCGTTATGGAGCGCAGCAAGCGCTTGGCGTTGGCATTTGTGTTCCAGAAGGAGAACCCCCAACAGCAGCGTGGGGGGACCAATGATGAGTAAAAAAGACTAGGCACTGCCTATGATCTTGCTTTGCACACGCCGAGACCAATCTTCGTCACCCCCATGGAGGAATATGAATGTGGCGCCCCCAAACCAGTATCTTTAGACCGTCTTCTTTCCATGCAGCATGCGAGGCACTGTGCCATAAGCCACTCGCTTCCTGGCCGACCTGCCAAGGAAACAAAACTGGCTGGCGATTGGCTCGGCGTTGGGGGGGTAAAGAGGGCATCGCACGCACGGTGAGGCAGAAAGAGGATCCGAACACCTCTAGTCAGACGAGGCTTGAGCAAGACGTCTTGTCTGCTTGCTGGCCCTCGTGCAGCATCGGATTTCCGGTCATAGACTACGATGGGGAAACTCTGTCAAGACGGATGCGTCCGACTACCCGTTGTGGCTGTCGTATGTTACCCGGTTCGCCAAACTCTACGTCACTCAATAAGGATTCCTAGTCCTAGGAGGCAAATCACCACTCCCGGAGATCCGGCCTACGAGCTGAGTTCTGCCGCTGTGCGATGGGTGTAAGATACGTAGGGCCGACAGCCTTGAGCGCCGTGCTTAGAAGGAAGAAGGCGGAGCGAGAGGGCAGGAGGCAGAGGGTGGCACTGGACTGCAGGAGAACCGTCTGGCTCAAGATAATGACACCCATCCGCTGACTCGATATGATTTGAGACTCTCTGCTGACCCCCCCCTCTCCGTCCGTCTCTTCGAGCACAAAGCTTTCTCTTATGCAGATATAAGTCCCTTGACCCCTGGTCGATCCATGATGCCCGCCTCCAGCAAGGCCATGGCGGCCATTCTGTGCTCTTCTGGGGGCAGCTGATGCTGCGGCACGTCCGGCCTCGATGCCTCCTTTCCCCCATATGAACATACACTTGGTACGGAGTACAGTCGGGATTCCCTCACATAAATCTGCGGTTGATCCTTCCCTCTGGTGGTCTTCACCTGCCCTGTCCTCTTTCAACCTGTCTCGTTTTGCCCCTCCCGCGTCGCCCTTTACGTCGCTTTTTTTCCCCCTCTCGTTCTTAGCGTGCCCCCCAATTTCTGCTGTGCGTGAATGCGCTAGTTCGTTTTAGCCCTCTCAACAGAGAGGGTGAGCGATCGCGCCCTCCGAAGTTCGCAGACACCTTGAAAATTCTACTCACGGAGCACATTGTCCCGTCGGAGGTACGACGTAATACAGTCATGATAGACCCCTGCCAACCCAAAGCAAAAGGCGGCAGACCTCTCCTCCAATTCTCCGCATCACCACAACCTCCGGCGTCACAAACACAGAGAAGCGCCGGCGGTCTCCGCTCGGGACACAGGGCAAGAGGGCAGCAACGGCAGGGAGAGCAGGAGCAGACAGCATTCACCGTGCAGTCACCCCGTGAAGATACAGACCAGACGTAAGATATTATGCCGTAGCAGCAGGGGAGCTGCGACTGGTGGCGCTTTCCTTGTTCTGTCTTTGCTGGTCGCAAAGCCACCCCGAACAATGTCGCCGTTCGCGGCAGCACCGAAGCGATGACCTAGACCGGTTTTCTGTAGACTACTAAAAGACTGCAAAGGTGAAGAAAGAACTCCTACGGTGAAAGAGACTTTGTAGTCCCCCAGGGCGGCTCGCTAAAATTTCTTTCTTGGCCTTGGGGCCCTTGCGATCTTTTCCCTATGCTTCTGCTTCTGATATCATAAGCCAGCAGGCGGCCCGTTCTTCTTTCCCATTGCCTTGTTTGTTTCCATCGTCCGCATTTCCAACTGCGCTTCTCTCCCCCTGCGCCTTCCTGCGCCTTCCTGCTTCCTTGTTTCCTTGCGCAGCTTTATTCTTTCCCATTTCGTCTCTTTTGCTTCGGCCCTATTACGGTGTGGGCTTTTGTGCGTGGAGGCGATGCAGATCTGACGCTGCCCAGAGCTCCTGCCCGATCCAACTTCCCTTACTACCCCAACAAATCTTCCACGCAGGGAAAGAGCGAGTCGCGGCGACACAACACAAGAGAAGCGACGACAAACGACAAACGACAAACGACGAACGGCAAAGAAAGACCAAACGCTGTCCTTGTCTATTTGCTTCACGGTTGGCATTGCGGAGTTTAATTCCTCTTTCCCGCCTTCCGCCTTCCTCGCCCTGTTCTCTGCTCTGGCGACAGCCGCAAGAGCGTTGGACACGCACGCCGTCCTCGGACAAATAAAGACGGTATGCACGGCCTGGCTTTGGCGGTGCTCTTTCTCCCTCCCAACATTCTTCTTTCTTATTTCTTCTTTCCTCCTTCCCTCTGCTGGCTTTGTTCACTGTCCAGATCCATCCACATTCCCCTCTTCTGCGTCCCTTTCCAGAACTCAACTCGTTGCGAGCATCTTACAACGCCCTTGCCTATCGGAGGCCGGCCAATCGTCTCCTGCGCAAAGACACAACGCCAATACCTATTGCTAATACCCCCCCCCCCCCTAGTATCGCTTAACACTGGCTTACCCCCCACTGGCCGGCCGACTGGTCGCCGCCCATCCACTGCTTCCGTCACCTCCACTGCAAAGGGCGTTGCATCTCTGGGTGGACGTCTCCACCCACACCGCGACCACTCCACCGACGCAAAACCTGAATATCAATCTACCCATTCACGTCCCATCGCACCCAGCACGACCGCCACGACCGCCACGTCCGCCGCCGCGCACAGCGCCCGCCTGCGCCGCGCTCCCCACCCTCGCTGAATTTGCGCTGTATTTGGAGCGCTAGCGAGAGCCAGGCGGCGAAATCCCATCCAGGCCAGCCCGGCCAGCCAGGCCAGCCAGGCCAGCCCACTTTGCGCCCGCGACAGTTGAGGCGCAACATCAAGCGACTGGGCGAAGATAGACCGAGCATCCAAAGCACACTACGAGCACACTACGACGTCCACGCAGGGCCCACGCTTTCCCCAGCCGCCGCGGCGGCTGACTTCCCTGGCTCCCCGACAAAAGGGGACTCAAGACCGGTCCCACATACGACGTGCCGCGCTCTTCCTGTGACTCAGCCTTGGGCTGCCCTTCGTTCAGCTCCTTTTAGAATGGCGACCACATCTTCGGTTGCTTCTCCTGTCCCTGACCAGACAGGCCAGAATTCAGGTGCGCCCGTCCCACCTATATCTTGCCCTTGTTTCGACGTGCTCTGCTCCCCTGTCGCTCGAGTTGGATAAAAAGACACCCCTTCCTCTCGCTCTCCTTTCGTCTTCCTCCTCTCGACCTGTCTCACATTCCTCCAACTGTTGACCTCTCGTTTCAACAACGCCCTCCCCCTTCCCCAACGTCTTTCTCACCGCATATTGTCTCCCCAACCCGCCTTTGAAGCAAGCATACACATCTACCCCTTGCCCTGCCGTCGCTTGTCGCTTTGGCATACTTTCCCAGCTTCTCCACCCTTGCACCCTGCAGCCACCGTCCTGCTTCCTCTTGCGACCTCGAGCAGCACCCCACCCTCCTGAGTGCTGAACCGCATCTTGCTAACCTGCGCGCCTTGTCCCTACTTCTCGCGACTGCCAGACCACATCCGCCGAAAAAAACAGACCCAGCAGTCGTCGCTGGCCAAGCTTGTCATGAGCACGCATCTGGTGTCAGCTACAAACTCGTCGTCGTACTCGTCGTCGTCCACCTCGTCGTCCCCCCGACTTCTTCAAACCGAAAAGGCGCCACTGCCAGCGCACAACGGACACGACGGCCATCTACTGCCTCCAGCACATGCCTCCCTCGCACATGCGCTGAGATCCCTAGGCAATGGAGCTGCCGGCTCGCCTCCCCTGAGTGGCCTGAACGGCATCGCTGGCCTTCCCGCCAGCAGACCAAACATCCCGCACTATGAGTCACCCTATGCCCGAAGCAATGCTTCCACTGCTCCTGGGTCACCGAGAATGTGAGTCGAGGCAGCCTCGTTTTCTATTTTCTATTTTATTTTGCTTTGTTGTCTGTTGCGCCGCCCTCCCTTGCTCCCCCCTGCTTGGTTATTTCCCGCCATGCGACTTTTGGGCCGTGTTTGTATTGGTGTCTCCACGCTGGCGGGTTTTAGTGGATCGTGGAGTGGTTATTGGGGGGCGCAGACGGAAAACCAGCCGATGGTGCCTGCATGTGCTGACACGCAATATCACAGTCCACCATTGAGACAGAACTCGGGCAGCCACACCCCACGCGTCCGACCACATGCTACGTCCTTGAACATCCCGGGCATGACCCGATCGAAAGTGTCCCCAGATGGCCGCATTCCTGAACGCGATGTCGCCTCCAAGCTGGTCATCATCATGGTCGGCCTTCCCGCGCGTGGCAAATCGTACATTACGAAGAAGATCCAGCGCTACCTCTCATGGCAACAGCACAACACGCGCATCTTCAACGTCGGCAACCGCAGACGCATTGCTGCCGGTGTAGCGCCGCCTTCAGCTACCTTACGAGGCAGGTCGCGGCCTACCTCGCTGCTGTCCCTGTCACCTGCCCTATGCAACGGACACACAAATACGCCCGTGAAGGAAGCGGCCTCGATCCTTCTCAACGGCTCCCAGGCTCCCCAGATTGAAGAGCCAACGGTGCTGGACCTCAACAGCACAGGTGCACTGGACGACCTCGAGGAGGCAGAACGAGAGCAGGAGCTTATGGACCAGTCTGCCAAGTTCTTTGATCCAAAAAACGAGACGGCCTCCAAGATTCGCGAGCAGGTTGCCTTGGACACTCTGGACGAACTTATCGATTACCTGCTCCACCAGAACGGCTCAGTCGGCATCCTGGATGCGACAAACAGTACGCTCTATCGGCGGCAGCTTTTGGTCGACCGCATCAAAGCACGAGAGCCGAAGCTTGGTGTGCTTTTTGTCGAGAGCATCTGCAACGATGAAAATGTGAGCCCCTTTGTGTCCCAGAGCGTCGTCCTGAACCGAACTCCTTGACTGATGCCGTTGAAATCTAGCTGCTGGAGGCAAACATGCGCCTCAAGCTCTCCGGGCCGGACTACAAGAACAAGGATCCCGTGAAGTCTCTGGAAGACTTCAAGGCCCGCGTCAAGGCCTATGAGAGTGCATATGAAACCATTGGCGAGTACGAGGAGAAGCAGGACTTGCAATACATCCAGGTTCGTACTACCCACACTTTGCTCATCTGAGCCATGCCAGATTGTGCGTGCAAATCCCACTTACACTCTTCTCCCTCCCCTCACAGATCATTGATGTGGGACGCAAAGTCGTTCACCATCGCCTCAGAGGGTTCTTGTCCAGTGGGATCGCGTCCTACCTGACGACTTTCAACCTCTCCCCGCGACAGATCTGGATCACAAGGCACGGCCAAAGCGACGACAACGTTGCCGGCAAGCTGGGAGGGGATTCTGATCTGACAGAACGCGGCCACTATTACGGCATGGCTCTCTACAACTTCATCACGGCGAAGCGGCAGGAGTGGGCGGTAGAGCAAGAAAACCATCTTGCCCACGCATCTTTTCCTCCACAACCCGGCGACCACACGCCGCCATATCCCGAGCTCAACCAGGAACTGGATGAGAAAAACTTCTGTGTCTGGACGTCAATGCTCAAGCGCAGTGTTGAGACCGCCGAGTATTTCGAAGCCGACGACGACTATGACGTCAAAGCCTGGGAAATGCTCAACGAACTCAATGCTGGCACATTTGAGGGCATGACGTACGAGGAGATTGCGACGAAGCAGCCCGACGAGTACAACAAACGCCAGCGCGACAAGCTGCAGTACATCTACCCGGGCGTCGGTGGCGAGGGCTATCTCCAGGTCATCAACAGGCTGCGCGATATGGTGCGCGAGATTGAACGCGTGACCGACCACGTCTTGATTATCAGCCACAGGTCGGTCTGCCGTGTTCTCATGGCCTACTTCATGGACCTCACGCGCAACGACATTGCCGACCTCGATGTCCCTCTGGGCATGCTCTTCGCCATCCACCCCAAACCATACGGCATCGAGTTCCACGCCTACCGTTACAACGAACCCCAGGGCTGGTTTGACGAAGTACAGGACTACAAGCCGCAGAAGACGCAGGACCGCAACAACTAAGACGGCATGCCCTGCCATGCTCACCCTGCAGCAGACGCGCGGAGTTTTTTTTTTGGCTGTTTCTTTTTCTTTTTTTCATTATCCTTTCTCTTTTCCTCTCCTTCTTCCTTTCTTTTTTCCTCTGTCCTTTTCTGTCTTTCCATTTCCTCCCTTTTGCAGCCTTTCATGTTTCCTTTGCTTTTCTGCGCATCTCTGCTTTCCATTCGATCTGGATCTTTGGAGGGGACGGAACGTGGCGTTTTCAATACACTGGGGGATCATGCGCCTCACGGACAAGCAAAAATAAAACCAGCGGCGTTTGGCAACCAGGACCACGTTTTTCTTCTCCGGTATTTTCTCTATTTCTTTTATATTCTGGCTTTGTGCCATGCACGGTTCTTTTTGGGGGGGAATGATGAAGAAATCAAGTCGACCGTTTTTTGGCAATGACTACAGAGCGCTCCAACAGCACTGCAAATTGAGCTTTGTCAGGGCACTAGTCAGCAGCTCCAGGTGCCCTTGCGCTTGGCGCCGTGCTATATTAATAATCGGTGGTGTCTGTCCGTCTATCGACGCCAGTGGGCTGCTTGGCGGGTTTTATCTTTGTAAAGTCCTGGGGCCAGGCCTGGTGCAGCAGAGTTTGGGCGAAATTAGGGTGTCTTGGCGCATCTCCCCAGGCTTCAGCTGTTGCGCTAGCGCCTGGTGGCCATCGAGAGGGGGGACAACGACTAGGAAAAGGCAATACGAGTGTGATAAAAGAGTCGCCGACCCTGGTTGCCAGGCTCGCTCAAGGGCTTTCCTTTCTTTTTCTGGTCCATCTATCTTACATTCTTCTTGGTCCGGCGCTTTTCTGGTTTTCCCTTTTTTTGTTTTCTTCTTCTGCCAGATCGGGTCTGCATTTCACAGGCGCCCCAGCTGGATTGGCGACATCGACGAGCTTCAACACGCGAAACGACAACAGCCAACGCGCCCTACAGCCAAGAAGTGCTTTGTTTGGCCGCTGTTGGGGTGTCTTTTTCTTCTTCTTTCCCCTTTGACACGTGCTGCACGCAGACGATCTTCCTGGCCGACCCAGCTTCTCTCCGACACGATGAGCGGCGACGACAAGCCATCCGCCGGCGCGACGGCGACGACTACGCCGACAGCACAGGACGTTAGTGGCCAAGCACCGGCATCGCCAGCGGCGGCTGCTGGGCCAAGCACTGCAGCAGGTCCTGGGTCCGGCCCGGCTAGTCGGGCGCCGACAATCAACTCGGGCGGCCGGCCGCGGCGTCGCGGCCAACGACCCGGCCGACGGCGCAAGCCCCAGGAGTTTTTGCTGCCGGATGGGCGCCGCGTGCTTGTGGCCCTTCCCGAGGACTTCGAGGCGCTTCGCAGCAAGTACGCCGCCGTGGTGCGCGAGGGCGGCGATGGCGCCGGAGCTCCGCAGGTCGAGGTGATCGTGCACGGATCGCCCGAGCACAAGCACTACCTCGAGCAGTCGCAGGACCACCACCGGTCGCGACGCGAAGAGCTCAAGGCCAAGTTCGGGTCCGAGATCTTGGACGAGTGGGACCGCGTCACGGCCGACATAAACCAGGTGTCGGCAGAGCTTGAGAATCTGGCCGACCACTCGGCGAGCCTGGGCCACAACTTTTCCAAGTTTGGCTACAGCGCCACGCTGCGGACGTTTGGCGGCGGCGACGAGCACGGCGGCAGCGGCCACGGGAGCAGCCCCGGCAGTGCAAGCAACAGCCGTGCTGTGAGCCGGGTCAACTCGCATGCTTCCGGAAGCGACGACAACGATTACGACGACGACGACGACGACGACGACGAAGGAGGCGGCGGCAGCGGCGGCGGCGGCGGGCACGACGGCGTGCCGACGTGGCACGACCAGAGCAGCGGCTCGCCGATGCTGCTGTTCAAGCGACCCGTCATCCGGCAGTACTTCCACCGCGGCCTGCTGTGGCGCGCGAGCGAGGAGACGTCGGTGCAGAGCTTCGAGCTCTTCTTCGACCTGCTGTACGTCGGCATCATCGCTATCAACGGCGACCACGCGGCCGAGTCGGCCGACGGCTTCGAGCTCCTGCGGTTTCTCGTGACGTTCTGCCTGAGCTGGAAGATCTGGAGCGACGTGGCGCAGCTGGTGAGCTGGTTCTCGACCAGCGACGTGCTGCAGCGCATCGAGATCTTGTTCCTGTATGCGTGCATGCTGGGCATCACGGTCAACATGGTGCAGACGTTCTACGGCTGGTCCTCGTCCGGCGCCGGCGCCGAAGAGGTGGCCGGCGGCGAGGCGGCCAACGCGGCCTTGACGTTTCTCACAAGCCTTGTGCGCCGAGACGAGACCGCGAGCGGTGGCAGCGGCGAGACCACGACGACGACGACCACCACCACCAGCGCCGCCGAGAGTTTCCTGGCCGACACGTACCCGGCCCTGGCGGCGCTCTACGTGACGGCGCGCCTGTTCATGGCGCTGTACTGCGTCGTGACGGCTCTGCTGGTGCCGCTGGTGCAGGGCACCATGTACTGCCAGGTGGCCCTCATTGTGGTCGGCGCGGCACTGTGGATCGCCAGCATCCACCTCGCCATGCCGGTGCGGCTGGCGTGCGTGTTCGTGGCGCTCGCGTTCGACCTGTTTGGCGGCAGCATCGTCATCAGCCTGTTCCGGTACGCCATGACCCATGCGGAGAGCGGCGTCGGCCGCTTCCTGATGACCCGCGTGTTTGACTTTTACCCGGCCATGAACATTGAGCACAAGGTCGAGCGCACCAACGCCTTCATCTCGCTGGTGCTGGGCTACTCCGTCGTCGGCGTGCTGTACCAGAACAGCCACGGCTACGGCATCAACTCGTTTCTGGGCAAGGCCGTGCTCGGCCTCGTGCAGGCCTTCATCTTCAACTGGATCTACTTTGACATTGACGGCGACAACATCCACGTCCACGCCATCCGCCGCCGCGCCGAGTCGGCGTACATCTGGCAGTACGCCCACCTGCTGTTCACGCTCGCCTTCATCCTGTCGTCGGCCGCGCTGACGCGGCTCGTCGTCGCCGCCGACTGCCTCAACACCAACGTCGACCAGCTCACCGAGGCGTACCAGGCCAAGTCGGAGCACGAGGTCTCGCTGGGCCTCAGGCTGTACTACAGCACGGGCCTGGGCGTCTCGCTGTTTGCGCTGGCTGTCATCTCGCTGTGCCACCAGCACAAGGTGTCGCCGACGGCGCGCCTGCCCAAGTGGGCGCGCCTGGCCAACCGGTGCGCGGTGGCGGCCGTGTTCTGCGCGCTGCCCGCGGCGCAGTGGCTGACGTCGCTGCAGCTGCTGTCCATTGCGACGGGCCTGATGGTGTGGGTGCTGGCGGTCGAGATCTACGGGCAGTCGTGCGCGGGCGACTTGCTGTTCCAGACGGGCGAGACGTGCAAGTACACAGCGCGGTGCAGCGAGAAGCGGCTGCACAAGGCACTGCGGGACGCGAAGCTGGAGAACGGCAGCAGCAGCGGTGGCGGCGGCGGTGGTGGCGACGAAGAGGGCGGCGACCGGCGGCCCGAAGTGGATGTCAACGTTCTGTCCCAGGGCGAGAAGCATGGGGCAATCTATATGGAATAGTCGGGCAAGCGGGAAGGGGGCTTTGTTTTTCACGGAAACGAGACGAGGGCTACCATATATCCAGAGGCACAAAAGGTTTGGAAGTTTAATACCTGGGAAATTGTATTTTTTTTGGTGCATGATAGATGGCAGTTTGGGGGACCTGTTTTAAAGATCTAGAACGGGGTATGATGTGGATGTGGACTGTACAGGCTGTAGCAAAAAGAAAACACTTTGCAATGGAAACGAAAGAAGAGAACGTGTCCAGAAATGTCAGGCCAGACACAAGCACACGACCCACCAACCACCAACCACATTTCGACAAGCCTTGTCTCCCTACCGCCCTCTCTCTCTCTCTCTCTCTCTCTCTGTTTCAGTTCGAGGCTGAAATAACAACGGCCACCTCCTGGGTCCGACGTCGATCCACTTCCTTCTTCAGCATGCACGCGGCCGATGTCACGGCCAGCACCACGAACATCTCGCGCTCGGCCCGCTCTTCCTCTCCGCCTTCCCGGGCGAACCCACCGAGCCCACAGCTGTCGCTCGCTGCGCCATCGGCATCCGCCGTCTTCCTGTCCAGATCGGCGTCCGAGATAGCAGCAACAGCAGCAGTAGCGGAGGTCCACTCGCTCAGATCGATCTGCAACCGCCCGCCGTTGCCCGCCGTACTGCGCGAGGTGCCTGGCGTGCGGAGCGTGCCGCTCCGGACGAAGCGTGCGACAGGCCGCCGGACCTCGCGGGGCCCGCCCAGGGACGGCGAGGCCGCCACGGAGCCCTGGTTGTTGTTTTTGTTGTTGTTTTTGTTGTTGTTGTTGTTGCTGTTGTCCATCGACCCAAACACCTGGATGACGCGTTCGAGGATGAGCATGCTCCTGACCTCGTCCTGCTTCTTGTCGCCGACGTCGCCCTTTTCACGGAGAATCTGCTGAGTGAGCTCCTTGCACTCGGCGCTGCTGGCGTAGCGCCACTCAAAGGTGCCGAGCCGGGTGCGGAGTCTCTGGGAGCGGGACAGGAGCGACCTGCTCTGGACCTCAAAGGAGTCCCACGAGGGGGTTGTGGTGGTAGCATTGGGGGTGATAGTAGAGGTAGCAGCGGCAGTGTCGTCGGCAGCGCCGTCCACCGGTACTTGACCCTCCGGGCTGAGGAGGTCAATGCGCGGCGGGCGGCCGGGGCCAAAGCGGTATGTGGTTGTGCTCAGAGTGCGGAGTACGTCCGACGGGAAACTTGCACCGCGGTCGCGCGCGCCTCTCGACGGGGGCACGGGCGCCGGGAGCACCGGGAGCACCGAGCCGTAGCCCGGGCCGGCCACGAGCGAGCAGGTGCCGGAGCTTCTCGACCGGCGGAGCGAGACGAAGGCGGGTTGGGCACTGCAGTGGCTGGCGCGGTCGCCGCAGCCAGTGGCGCTGTTGTCGCTGACGACGTATGCGGTGACGGGACCGGTTGCCTGCGACAGGAGGGGCCATCCCAAGCGGCGGCCGGTGCTGTCGATCTGCAGCTGCACGGTGGGACGGAAGGAGCCCGGCGCGCCACCTCGGCTGCTGGTCGGGCCGTACAGGGCGTCGTAGGTCGGCGGGTCCTGCAGGGTGGCACTGGTGGCACTGGTGGCACCGGTGGCGCTGGTGGAGGCGGTCATGATGCTGCTGCCGCCGTCGACGCTGGCACGCATCTCCCTGCTGCGACGGCTGCCGTCCATCCCGCCAAGCTCGATGCCGGTGGTGTGCAGGGCCGTGGCGCTGCCGTATCTGAGGGCGGCTGTGCCGGATGAAGAGGACCCCGAGGAGCCATTGCGTCGATGGCGGTGGCGGAGGAGCGAGAGGCCCGGCCCGTGCGGGTTGTCGTCCGGCGCAGAGGTGATGATACTGGGTAGCGCTGTTGAGGTCATTGAGAGAGCTGCTGGAACGGGCAGCGGGCTACGGACCGTAGGATGGATAGCTTCGAGGGACAATAATTCTGTAGTAGTGAATGCCGATGCTGCTAAAGACGAGTATCCTGGGATGCTGAAGTGCCGAGGTTTCGCGGCTTCATTCTCGCGGCGGTCACCATCTGACTCTTATATACACACTCGATCGTCACCGTCAAGACGGTCTCCCTCTGCCTTCCCCTCACCCACTATGTTTTAGCTTTCCGTCGAGACGGACAAGCGCCTCAAGATGCCCCCCTCCTCCCCCCTGGTCGTCATTTTGCCCACCGCCGTAAACCCTGTATCGCGAAATACGGCGGCACGAATAAGCCTGATGGCAGAATGCTCGACATACGAAATACGGGGGGGGGCCTCTGACTGGGCGGCCGATCCCTGATTCGTTTATTAGGGCCAACGTCGTTTTGGGGGCGCCTTTTCTTTGCGAAATTGCACAGCGCCCACAGCGCGGGAGGCTGAAGGCAGGGGACCTTACTTTTGGCAGTTGCTCCACTAAAACTCAGCCTTGCCTGTTGCCTTGTGTTTTGCGAGGAGAACCCAGAACGCCCCCCCAAGAACACAGCCCCATTCTTTCTCGTTGAGTCCCCACTTTTCGGGGAAAGCTAATCTGTCGTATTCCTCGCATTGGGAATTGTGGGGAACGGGACCCGTCGAGACCCCGCCTTACCTTTGTCATCCCAACATCGTCCTGTTGTTGTGGCAGGGAGGCGCTGCTCCCTCCCATCCTTTGATCCTTGCTCTTTCCTCTTTCACGGACTATCTCCCCATCTTGTTTTTACGTTTTTATTCTTAATTTTAATTTTTTAAACTCCATTCGCGCCGTGCTTGACTTTCTGCCTCATAGTTTCAGCTACCGCACGCAACCTTCGACCCCTCCTCGTACTCCGTATATGGCCCTTCCCCCCCTTTCCCCTGGCGACCGCCAATCGCTGTCGCTTGTCACTCCGCACTGCTGGTAGGCGACTGGTCATCGACATTCCCTAAAACGTCCGTCACCAACTGTACTTGTTTCTTGAAGTCTGTAGACCATAGAGGGCCAAGGAGAGAAAGGAGAGGGCGGACTGGACTATCACGACATATAAGGGGAGAAGTACGCCCCAGCTGGCGGGCTTATTCTGCTTCTCTGGCATTGTGTGAACCCAACGACAACCGGCTTATAGAAACAACGCGACACTGTCGAAAAAAAGGGGGAGGCCCTCTTGTCCTTTTGCCGAGGCGAGAAATGAGAGGGATCTGGTATTTGAATATCACGGTAGGCATTGTTTTTCGACTCATGACAACGAAAGGGGAATAAAGGTGGGAATAGGTCACAAAGCCCTCGAGAATTCCCATATCTGGCGCCCACGGCCGGCTAATCCTCGAACGACTCTTGCTTCTATGGCGGTTGGAAGATGAACAGATGGCCGCACCCCCCTCCCCCCCCCCCTCTTTGCCTACTGCTCCTTTGCAAACGCGGCGTGGTCTCGATCCAGCTCCGCCTCCACCCACATTGGCCACTTGTTGTAGGCCTGGTACTCGGGTTCGACCTGCCGGTTAAGGTGCTTCAGCCACCGGACGATCCCCGGGCCCATGCTGCCGTCCGTGTCCCTGCTGCTGCTGCTGCCGCTGCTGCTGCTGTTTTTGGAGGACGACGGCGAGATTGCACCCGCCGACGACAGCTCCACCGATGCCTGCTCGACCTTGGCCGTAATGCGCGTCATGATCTGCTTCAAGGCGATCCAGTGCGTCGCCAGCAGCACAACCACCTGCCGGTCCAGGTCGATGACCTGGCGGAACTGCTCCTGCGGCAGCTGCATCCACCAGCCATAGTGCCGGGTCATGGCCTTGTAGGCCTCCATGGGCGACACCAGCAGCGCCTCGGCCATCTCCACGACGAGCGCGTGGTAGGCCGTGGCCACGCTGTCGCCCCTGCACAGCGGTGCCAGATTCCGGACCGCCGCCAGCGCCGCCTCGCTCCACTCGCGGTCGATGCTCTGCAGGGGCTCGATGGCCGGGCGCAGCATCTCGGTCTGCTCGTCGCCCAGCAGATTGCGGAACATGATGCGCGCGCCCTTGAGGTACATCTGGATGGCCACGACGACGATGCCGCGAATAAACGTCATATACTCGGCCATGCCATCGTCGAGCGCGACCGACTGGAACGTCAGCGCAAAGCACGTCGCCATCAGCGCGTTGCCCTCCTCGAACATGGGCGAGACGGAAGCACTCAAGCCGCCGTACATGTCCCAGGACTCGCCGGCGCCCGAATCGGAGCCCGGCGGTTGGCAGCCGCCGACATTGGCACCATCAGCACCTTCGGCGCCTTCGGCACCATCGGCACCATCAGCAACACTCGAGGGCGGGGGCGAGACCGAACCAGAGGCACCGCTGTTGCTAGCGTCACGGGCCGCCTGCTGCTTGGCACAGTGCCGCAGGCCGGCGTTCGGCAGCTTGGGCACGTCGGCTAGAGCTCGCTTGATGGCCCGGATGGACTTGAGGCGGTGGTACGTGGCGGCCGTCTCGAGGCTGGCATCCTGCTGCATGAGGTCGGAGGCGGCCATCCCGAGCAACGCGTGCATGAGGTAATCGTGCTACACAGCCAAGCAAGCACAAAGTCAGAAGTAGATTGTGCGAGGCGCGGCACCGGACTGCGCCAACAACGATTTCCAAAAGCGGCAAAAAAGACGAGCAAAAATGAGAAGAAGAAAAAAAGACTCACGCTGTGCGAAAGACACGGGATCTCATGCGTCCACAGAGACTGGTTGCCGACCGGCTGGTGCGGGCAGCAGCGCTGCAGGAAGTGTTGGAAGAAGCGCATGTCTTGCAGGCTGAAGAGCGGGATCTGGTGCTGCGGCTGGTGGTTGATGAGCGGTGCCATGGGGTACTCGCACTGCAGGCCGGTCTTGGCGCAGTGCCCGCAGACGGGGTGCGTCTCCTGGCACTTGATGCGGCGGCGCTTGCAGTTGAAGCAGCCACGGCGCGACTTGGTGTGGCCGCGGCGTTCAAGGCGCCTGTTGCTATTCGTGTGGCTGTGGCCGTAGCTGTAACCGTCGCTTGTGCTGATGCTGGTGCTGTCGTTTCCGTTGCCGCTGCTGCTGTAGACCACTCCATCGCCGTTTCTGGCCAGGATGAGAGCGCCGGCGGGCGTTGTGCCGGTGGGTGTTGGCATCGCCTTCTGATGGGGAAAGAGGGAGTTGGCCGAAGATGGCGACAGCGTGCGAGGCGCGTCCAACGCTGTCGGCGGCAAGGCAGACAGGCGTCCTGGCGCGGATGCCCTGGTAGCCAGGTGGTTACCGGCGGGAATCAGCACACGGCCGGATGCGGGACGGCCCCTCTCGGCCGGGGAGCTGTCAAGGTCGAGCTCGTTGGCGCTGCCGCCGTATGTGCGCCGTTCCATCTGATCCCGTGGCGGATGCAGTCCGACGGCATTCCCGACGTGCATCGCGTCGTTCTCTGGTCGCAGAAAGGCGCCGTAAAAGTCAAAGTCGGGAGCCGGAAGCACCTGGTCGGTGCCATCCGGCTCGTCGAACAGGAGGTTCTCGAAATCCATCCCGGTGGGAGAGCGTTCGGCGACAACGACGGGACCACTAGGGAAAGGAAAGGGTTGGAGGGCGCGAGCTGGGTCTTTCAAGGACGAAAGGGGGCTGAGGAGGTCAGCTTTAGGGTGGGCGGAATGACGTCGCGGGCGAAACAAAAGCACCGCGTTTCGATGACTGCTCCCCCCCAGTGAGTCAACTCCCTTTCGGCGCTCTGCCACGACCACTGTCTCGTCTTCTCGTCTTCTCGTCTTCTCGTCTTCTCTGTCTGTTTTTCTCTTCCCTCTTTTCTCTCTTTTCCCCCGTACAAGAAAATCAAGAAATCAAGGACACCGCCGGAAAACTCAATCTCTCCGTTGCCAGCTCTGTTGGACAGTTGTTGTCGGGGTTGTTCTCGTGGTTGTTCTCGTGTTTGTGCTTGCTTCTATCTCGCCTAGCCTCGTCTAGCAATACTCTTCCACCGTGTTTGCCGGCGCTTGGAATGCTCCTCTTCTTGTAGCTGTGGGTTGTGGAAGTCCTCGCCGCCTTCTTTCCCAACCTGACGGTTTATTTTAAGTTTTCACTGCTGCCTGTGGCCGCTACTGTCTTGCCTGGAGTGCTGCTAATACGCATAGGGTGCCGATCTGCAGGATTCGCAGGCGAGGCCGGGGAAAAAGGTTAATACATACGACGCACATTAACAAGCGAGAATGTGGGATGTCGAGCCGTTCGAGCTGCCAAGCCGCCAAGGTGTCCAACGTCCAGTTTACCGAGTGCGAGTGAAATGAACTACGGGCGTCTCCCTTTTCCCCATGTCTGGCTGTAAAAAAAATACGCAGCATGTGTATGGCCGCCCGTCTCTGGATAGGGGGGCTTTGACAGTGGCTGTGCCTGGGGGGTGGTGGGAGGGGGGAGGCATGTCTGCGTTCGGTCTTCCAAATACGGGTTTCGTCTGTCCCTCGCTCTGCCGACCCGCGTCTTGGTTCTGGCTCTGTGGTCGCCAATTTATCAGCAGCGCAGCCTTGGTTTCTTGCCAGCCTCGATGTCGACATGTTCAGACACAAGAGCATAGGGCGTCTGGCAGGTAGACAGGGTAGGGGGGGCGCCGGGGAAGAAGACCTCCGGCTTCCGTCGCAGGACGGTATCGTCTCCGTACTCGTTCGTCCTCGGCTTGTTGGGCTGTTGGGCTGCACCTTGACCATCCCGGTCACCGAATCTATCAGACTGCTCGCATACCGACCAACCAGAACCACGGAATGTTGAGGCTGAATCCCGCACGGCCCAAGAAATGCCTCCGGGGCAAAAAACGATGGGCGCGGGGGGCGGTGGCTCAGGTTCACTGAATAGAGTTGGAGCATAACGGCGAAAGACACTCCCACTGCACCCTTTTTTTCCTCTCAGCAGCCGAGCAAAAGGCCAGCGGGCATGGAGAAGGTCGGGCGATTACCCGGTGGGATCGGTTTTGGAGCAACGAGTCTACCCGTCTTCCCTCGTCCTTTCTGGCGGGAGCTTCGATTCGCTGTTCATGGCATGCATCTATGCGCCTTCCAGCTGGTCGGGCGCCATGTCTGCTAACGCGTACTCGAAGTTCCATCCTGTCATGATGCTTCTCTGGCCGACCACTGTGCCTGGCGGTGCTCCCTGTCTCTCTCCCCATCTCTCTCTCTCTCTCTCTCTCTTCCCCGGCCAGAGACTGTGGGAGATGCACTCACAGCCACAAAGAAGTGGAGGAGCGGGGAGGATCGCAGAACACGACGTCGAACGGAGCGCCGAGGCTCGCCGTCTTCTGATCATAGAGGACCGAGGGCAGCGATGGTGGCGGTGGTGGCGGTGGGATGTTTAGAAACACTTCGGCAAGAGGCTGGTCTGGCAACGGTGTCAGCCGTCACTGTCACACGGAGAAAGAGCAAGATAAGGTGTCCACGGAGAGAAACCACGGCCAGAGGCGGCATTCCTAAACATTCCCGGCTGGGCAGCAGCAACGGCCACAGACAATCGGTGTCCCGCCAGCGCGGTTGGTTCCGCCATCGCCAACCCTGGCCGTCTGGACATCTCTCCTCTGCGTCTGGTTTTTTGCTTATCTTTGTTTATTCTCTCCTTTCTTTCCGGACCCCTAACTTGCAATGTAATACAAGCCGTTCTCGAACGGCCGCGTCCCAGAACAACCCCCCCCCTCTCGGGGTATGCCTACTCCGCCTCTCGTAGTCCCACCGTTCGGGTCCAGCTTTGTGGAATTTTATGACCACAGAGGGTTGAGGTAAAATCACTGCAAAAGAGGGAAAGAAGCGTCCTCGTATTTTCAGGCCATTGAAGAAGAAGAAGAAGGCTCTGCTACGGCGTGGAAATGGACAATACTGGAGCTGTCGTGGCCCTCGCACGACGTGAGGCGAAAACAGAACACCCGGGAGGCGCTGTCGTTGACCAATGATAAAATGAATCCCATGGAATACTGAGTCCCATTGCCTCGCATGAGGATGGGAATCGGGGGAGGGGGGGAGGGGTTCCCTCAGACCATGCTGGTGGTCGACGGCGGATCCAAGGTCAAGCCATATTGAAGCCATTGAAGTGAGGTAGTAATGGGCGGAAAAGCTATTGGCATTGCCTCATGTACCCCCCCTCTCCCTCTTCTCGCTGCGACATCGTATGCGTAACGGGGATACAGCTGTAGCAGATAAATGAAAAGAGGGAAATGGGAGGGGGGGTCTTGTTTCGCAGGTTGGTGTTGTTTCACGTGCAGCTGCAGAACTCGGCGAGAGGACAACTCATCAGGCAGGGAAGGACGCAGACAGAATGAGGGGAGGAGGAGGGGTGGGTGAACGCAACACCACGTCGGGACGCGGGATGTGTTTTCGATAAAGAGCAAGCAGCGGCGGTGGGAGGCCAGGGGGACTTGGTGCTCGTGATGGCACGATGGCAAAGGAAGTGCAAAGTCGCACTGCTCCTCGTAAAGCGTGTGATGATGACGATGCCTGGTCGTTTCTTTGCCGTCTTCATCCTTCTGCCCTCCTCCGAAGTCGAATACGGCCTCGACAATGGCCATCCATTGGAAGACAGGGGATGGGGGCTGTCCAAACCCGCGTTCCCTTATGGGTAACGAAACCTATACAGTCCGCGGGGAGAGGATGACGAACCACGCCCAGAGACGCAAAGCAATCACGACAACCCAAGATAGAGAGGAAAGAACCGCCGCCCTCCGGCGGTAGGCAGTGTCTCGGTAGAGACGCTGTGACAAAAGGAAGACAAGACACCGATATTCTTCCTACTTTTGGGCCACCACGCACTCTCTCACATACACACAAAAGCTTGCCACCACCGAGGAGCGCGTGCTCTTTGTGCGTGTCCGAGGTTTGCCTGCCCCTTCTTCTTCTCGAAGCACGTTGAACGGGTGCGACGAGACCTTGCAACCAAGCAGCCGACGTATAATATGTATGTACGCGGTCGGAACGTAGGGCATTCGTACCCGGATACACTTCATGGTTCGGCCCTTTTCTTCTTCTTTTCTTTGAGTGCTTCTATTTTTTTTTCCGAGTCATCTTGGAAGAGCTCTGGAAACATGAAAAACGGTCCTCTCCATGTCCTCGTCCCGTCCTCGAGAGACTCCCGCCGTCTCTGGAACAGGCATCCGCGGGTCGATGCTTACGGCGTGTGCACCCACCCTCTTTGTCGGGTATTGCAAATGCCGTACAGTCAATCTTCGTCACCGCCCGGATGCTTGTCTTTCGAATGCCTCTCGGAAGAGAATGCAGGAGAAGGGGGGGCATGCAAGCCAAACGCAGGGATGCTAGACAGAGAGAGCCGACAAGCTGAAAGCTGGGTTTGCTTGGGATGTTCTTTCTTTTTTCCAGCTCCCCATGCACTGTTGTTGTTTATCCCTTTTCCTTTTTACTTCCTCCTCTCTCCACCCTCCTCCCTTCCTTCTCTCTAGCAGTCGGACCCATTCGTTCTAGATATCCGAGCTGAGAGTTAGCTCCTTTGGCGTGCATCATTAGTATTTTGATGCTGCGAGGATCGACCTCCCTCGGCTGCATGGATGCCTGCTGCCGGTGTTTCGAGTTCCGCATCTGGGACAGCGGCCTGAACAACAGCGCAGCTGAAGCAGCTGAGAACAGCGTGCAATACAATCCCCGACCGCACCCTTTGGAGACAAAAAAACGAAATACATGGAGAAAGAAAGAAAGGAAGCTCGACAAAACAGGATGCTCGGAAAGGGGCTGGGCTAAGCCAGAACAGAACAGTATTTTTCCCCCCCTGCGAGGCGGTCTAATGGCACAATCATGTTTCTCGGGGAGAAAAAAAGGCCTTGCTCCTCCAGCGCGTTCTTCCTTTCTTCTTCACGGGAAACTTGGGGGTGGGGGACAAAAAGACGGAGCCTCGTTCGCTTTGCACATTGTTCTCGTCGACTAGCCCCACGATGTACATACATAGTAGACCAGTATCTTACTTGGGCCCCCATCGAAATGCCAAGCTTTTGGCGGCTTCCCACCACGGTACCCTGGATCAGAGGGGATCTCTCACTCACTCACAGCTGGAGGTTCTGGGCCTGGCCTCCTCGAGAAAGGAGCCAAGAGACACTCGTAGACAACGAAAACGATCCAGAAGGCGGCAGATCCGCTGCGACGGCAAGGTAATTTCGCTTGTCGTTTCAAGGCAAGTTTGCCGGGGACCCAGGGAGGGAAGAGGGGGCATGGAAGATAGCTTTGATAGCGGCCGGAGTGGAGGGGAGATCAGCAGATTAGGGCATCGTATCTTGGAAGGGCTCTACGCGTACAGGTATTTTACGAGTTAAGATACCTGGACAAGTGCTTGCAAGATATTATTATTACTGGTTGACACCTGCAGGAACATCCAGTCCTCGCCGCGCACAGTCCAGCACTGGCCACGCAAGAAACGTCAGCCAAGGGGTGCATGGGCAGGGGGTCTTTTTCGAGCACGTCGTATGTAAATCAAACCGGGTACGTGGAAGAGATTGGAGGGCGAGACTCGATAAACAAACAACAAAACAAAAAGGCAAGGCATTATGTCTGGGGGAAAGATCGAGCAAACAGAGGCGAGAGAATGAAGGAACAAAAAAAAATCAAAACAGCAGGGGAGAGAGGGAAAACCGGACACGCCAGAGGCCAAGGGGGAGGAGGGAAGGGGGTTCGTGCATCAGGGATGGAGTAGAACCTCCTGACGTCGTCTGAGCGAGCCAATCAGGAGCCAGGAGATGGACCGAAGCGCAAGGGGCTGCGACTCCTTCCTGCAAGGAACGGGTGCCTGGCCCTTGCTCGCAAAAAGAAAAGAAAAAAAAAGGACAGACAGGGGGGGGACAGTGGGCTGCGGCTGCGGAGGGGACTGATAAGAAACAACAGCTCGTCCGAACCAGCCACCGGAACAGGACTTTGCTCACCGCCGCACACTGGCCGGCCGTTTATTGTCTGAGAGAGAAGCAGGAGAGGCAGAAGACACAAAAGAAAAGGAGAAGGCGCCACGGCCAGCCAAGAATCAGCCAAGAATCAGCCAAGAAGGCCAAGAAGGCCACGCTATGTTGGGCGCCGACGAGGGACGGCTTCTCCTTGGAGCTTGTTGCCGCACGCAGATGCTTCCGAGTCGCCGTTTGCAGGGCGCTCCGTAATCCTCGTAAGATACTTCGCAGTATGTCAGATACGAGCACCCCGTATTGTTTGCTCGCTTCCCTCTCTTTTCTCTTGTTTGTCGACCGGCCTCGTATCCGCTGGCCGCACGGGCGCCTGCTTGACCGAGGGCACCGGAGCAGACCCCCACTGGCATGCAGAAGCGCAAACCACAGGGCTTCGCCACCCTGCTCGTTCTTGTATCTTACAGGTATGTAGGAATTTTTGCGTATTTTTGCAGACTGGACTCATGCAGGGATCCAGCGACCCGCTGTCTGCGGACGGGGGAGGGCGGCTGCGCCGAGGGCTGACCATTCCTTGCTTTGCTGTCGCCATGGCGCTCGACGGGCCTCTCTCCCGGGGTGGCACAGGGCAATACGGAGTATCTTACATAGTATCTTACGCAAGATTCTCGTTCTCGCAGAGGCTGTGCAAGGCACGACGAAATGCCACCAGCGTTGTGAGATGCGCAGAATCGATGCGTGGACTACGGAGCACGTATCGTACTCGTAAGATGCTCCCCTCGATGCCGTACGCCGCAATAATGTGAGATAGTTTGTATGAGCGCCCACAACAACAAGATGAGGTTGACGACGCCTCTGACGACTGCAAGCACAGGGTCATTACAGAGGCCCACGGGTGCTGACGCAACCTCAGGACTTCAGGCTGCCGAGGAGATTTGCTGTTGTTTTGCTTCCTTTTTCGTCTTCTCTTTCGACTCGGCCGGCCATGGTTACCAGTACGGAGTACGGAGTACTCGTGGTCGTATCTCTGCTGTCGTGGTCTTCATTTCCCTTTCCAGTTCGTTGTTTCCCACCCCTTGTCCACCAAGGGGGTCCGTGATCCGTGGTGGCCGATGCTTCTTGTTTGTGACGACTTATTGCGGGCCTGGACCATGGTCCGGGCTATTGGATGGACGTTTCGTCTGAAGGTCGGAGACAGGGGTGGGAGATATTGAAGGGGAACAGGAACGAAACGAGCAACCAGAGGAACACGGGGCGAGAAACGAGAAAAGAAGGAAGCAAACGTCGGGCCAAGGAAACGCAGAAAGGGTGACGAGAGCGAGGGACCGGAATATGCCTGGGCTACAAAAATCCTATCCCGCCTGGCCGGCGCCAAGTGAAGCACAGCAGCGTGCGCCCTCTGCCAACCGACGGATGTTGCCAGCCAAGAGAGCGAGAGGGGGGGAGAGAAGACCCGCGCGGCATTTTTGCAGGCCGCCGTCTGTCAGTATTCTCCCGTCTCCTCGTGGCTCTGCCCTCCGTCGCCAGTGGTCTGGTCCGTGATGCTGCGAGTACGTGGCCCAGTCTGGTCGAGAAGCGGCCAGGCCAGAGCCACCCACTCGACGGCACCAATGAACACTCGACGGCACACGGGCGGAACGACAACGAGGCTCCACCAAGAGCGCCGCGAGACACCAGGGGAGACACCATGGCCCGATTGGGATGGACGATGCAAAATATCGAAGCACGATGCACAGTATTGGCACCCAAGGCCCCATAGCACGGGCGACGTGGTCCACGGCAGAGGGGGGTTCTAGAGGCTTGGCAGAATGCACGCCCTTTACCCAGCAGCGAGGAGGAGACGATGACCGGAGCGAGATGGAGCCTGGTGACAACAGAAACTTTTCAGACGGGGGGGGGGGGGGGGCAGGCCGCCGTCGAAGCGACGATTTTCGTTGTGCGTGCAAAGGCTGGAGAGTGGGGCGTGGTTGTGTTGGCGCTCCCAGGGGAGGCAGGCCACCCCACTCTGTGCCCCTGAAACGTCGAGAAACGCGCGCTAGCGAGGCCCAGCCAGAAGGGGGAAAGGGGGGGCAGGTTCGGGGGGGCACGAACTGGGCCGCACACGCAACACACTGCCCGCCATGCTGGGAAAACACCAACGCAGGGGTTACGCTGTACGCCAAGGTACGCTACAGGGAGGCGATGCGCCCAATAGCGCCTGGGAAGCAGCCTCGCAACGCGCTAGACAACGCGACATTCCGGCCGGAGCCCAGAGGCTGCGGCGTTCTGGCATGTGGATAGAGGGTGGCAAAGAGGCAGAGGCAGAAGCAGAGAGCCGAGCAAACGCGAAGGAGCTGTAGCGGGACGCGGGTGGGCATACGGAAGACGGAGTACGGCGAACGGACAGAGGGCGGAGGACGAGAATCACGACAGGATGCGGCGAACACGACGTAACTACTCCCTTCGCACAAGTACAGCACTGCCTTCACGTGAGAGGCACAATGGAGGGAGGGGCACGGGAGGAATCAATAGCCAGGAAAAGAGACGAACTTGGGAAAGAGCAGACGAGGACGCGCCTTGGGGGGCCCGCTTTGGACAGAAGGAGAAACAGACGGCCGACGTCCCCACTAAATGGCCCACTTATCCCGTGGTACCTGCGTCGCTGTTTCCCCTTACCCCTGGCGCTACGATGGAGAACACCTGGCGATAAACAGCGCACAGAGACGCCGGCGAGCTCCCATTCATGATCCCTCGTCAATTGACCGGGGGGTGTCGCCGTGGACCAGGAAAAAGAGGAAGGAGCAGCGCCTGCCACCGCAGGTCTGCCTGCAGTACAGCTACAACGGCGGCCGCCCATCCTCACCGCCGGACCAGGTACCGCTACGAGTACACTGGCCTGGCCCACTCCCGCTCCCCGCCGACAGACTCCACAGGCTGTGCGTGTCCCTCGCTCTTTTTCGTCTTCGTCTCCTCACGCTCTTTATCCCTTTGTGCCCTTTCACATTCCTTTCTCTTCCTCTCTTCCTCTCTTCCTCTCTTCCTCTCTTCCTCTCTCCCTCTCTACTCTGTACCTTTCTTTCTCTCCCACACCAGGTTTCGCAAGCCGTTCCGCTCTCTTTTTCTTTTAACCCCTCTTACGGTCGCCAGTCTCGACCTTGTCTTTCCGTCTCTTCCTTTTTTTCTCTTCCCTTTCTCTTCCTCTCTCTTCCTCCTCCCTCCCCCTTCTTCTCCTGCTTCATCCTCGGCATCCATCACGCTCCTTTCTCGAGATCCAGCGTCCACCAAAGCACCAACCACGCATCACTCCTTCTGCGTCTTTGATAGACTGCGCCTCTCTGCCTCTCCCTCTGTTTCCTCGCATCTTGTCAACGACTGGTTCACTTCTTGACGTTTCTTTGCCTCAATCCCGTCAGAAACCCATTCATTCGCCAGCATCCAAGAGATCAGGAATCGCTACTGTCATTGCTCCCACCCTGCACTGCTTCTTTGTCTCTTTCACCTTGGCATCCCGCATATCGACAAAGGGCGACCTGAAAACAAAGAACTGCAGAAACACCCGTCGTCAGCTTATATAGCAAACAGAGTCTGCCTCGAAGCCTCGTCTTAGACATCTGCTCTTCCTCCCCAGACCCCTCGTCTAGTTCACTTTGCTTTCCAACACAAGCACAACCGCAAAAATGTTCAGCAACAAGCTCGTGGCCCTCGTGGCGACTCTTTTCGCCCAGCAGGCCCTGGCTCGCAACGCCCATCGTCACGCCCACAACCAGGTCCACGCCAAGAAGGAGGTCGTGTATATCAACGATGTCGTGACCGTCACCGACTGGACCGTTGTCACCGTCTACGAAGACGGGAATGCCGCCCACACCACTGCCCCGAAGGCCATCTACAAGGGCGGTGCCCCCTCGAAGCACACCACCTCGACTTCGTCTACCAGCACCACCTCGACCACGTCGACGGCGTCCTCCTCATCCTCGTCTTCTTCGTCCACTTCATCCACGTCGACCTCGTCGTCGTCTTCGACTTCCGTCTATGTGGCGCCGACGACTTTCGCGACTGTGGTCAAGGTTTCCAGCTCTCCCGTGACGTCGAGCACCGTCGCTGTTGCCCAGGTCAATGCACAGGCCAACGCTGTCACGACTTCGTCTACCGCGGCGGCCGTCGTTGCCGCTGCTGTCTCGTCGTCCAAGACAACGGCTGCTGCTGCTGCCGCCACCACGGCTGCCTCTTCGTCGTCTTCGTCAACCAAGCGTGGTCTTGCCTACAACTCTGGCAGCCTGCTGTCCCCCTTCTTGAACTCCGGCACCAAGTGCTCGTGGTCGTACAACTGGGGCCAGGCCGCTGACTCCTCGGCGCCCAGCACGATCGAGTTCGTGCCTATGCTCTGGGGCCCTACCCATGCCGATGGCTGGAGCACGGCCGCGGAGAAGGCGATCAGCAACGGCGCCACCAACTTCCTCAGCTTCAACGAGTGTGACAACTCTGGCCAGTGCAACCTTGATGCTGCCAGCGCCGCCACCGCTCACATCGAATACATGAACCCTTACTCGGGCAGCGTCCGCATCGGCGCCCCCGCCATCACCAACAGCAACGTTGCTGGTGAGGGCATCGACTGGCTGACCGCCTTCGTCGCGGCCTGCGACGGCAAGTGTGATTTTGACTTCTGCGCTGCCCACTGGTACAACACCGCCGATACCTCCGACTTCCTCAGCCACCTCGTTTCCGTCCACGAAGCGTGCGGCAAGCCTGTCTGGGTCACCGAGTTTGCCCCCACCGGCACCGACGAAGAGATCAACGCCTTCCTCGAGACCGTCCTCGACGAGCTCGACAACAACTCCGACTACGATTTCGTCGAGCGCTACTCGTACTTTATGGCTGCCACTGGCTCGCTTCTGTCGTCGTCCTCGGCCCTGAGCGTCTACGGCAACACCTATGCCTACAACTAAGTCGCTCGCCCCTGTGCAGAAAAGGCGACAAGCCAACCAGGGTACCGGCATTGACGGAGCGCAGGACGACGGGCTTTGTCCTCGGAGCGAGATTTTCATTTGATACCCTTCTTCCATTCGTTGTATTCAAACTTAGGGAACTGGATCTTCTTTTTCTCTACAATTGGGTTTTTTTCTTCTTCAATTCATTTCTTTACTTCACTTCTTTTTTTCCGGATCTCATTTGTCCACAACTAGCATGGGCAAGTTGACGTATTTGGACCATTTTCACAGCCACCTTTTTTTCAACCCTTTTCTTCTTCTTTTCTCCCCCCCCCCTCTTTTTTTCTCTTCCGATTCTACTGTACATAGTTCTAGAACGGCGTTGGTCCGGTGTCAGCTTCATTGTATCTGAGCCGCCAATTTTTTCTTCTTTTTCTTCTTCCTCTGCATGGGCATGTGGATCAAAAAAAACGGCATAACCTGTAAGGCATACTCATAAAAATGGGTAAAGGATCATGAACAAAATACAAACGATTCATGAACAAACGCCCCCTTTTTTTTAAGTGAATCTCCATATGTTTCCCATGTAGACTCGGGAGTCTGCTTGCAGGAGTTTTGGGTGATGCGCGCCGATCGTGGTTGGGGGGTTTGTTTCCGTCCTACAGGATACCTTTCTCCCGCCGTCCTGAAACAAGGATGCAAACGTCGAGCGCGGTACAAGACGGTTGGTTCCCTGGTTCCGGACGCTCGCGGCAGATGTGCCCTGGTTTTGACGCTTTTCGGCGGTAAAAAACGACAAAGAGGCGCAGAATCGCCGAGTCCTGAGGTATTTGGCTGCTTGCACCACACCGCACAAAGAAACCAAAATGATAATGAAAGAAACAAAGGAGTGAAGCGTACCCAGTCTTGAAACGCCATGTCTGCTCCGTTCGTGTTTACCAGTCTGCCTCTGCCTTTTTGGCGTGTCGTCTCTTGAATAGTGTGTGGGTAGACCGGTTTTGGTTCTCCAGGCTTTTTTTCTTCTTTCTTTTTTGTCGTTGGCACCGGCGAACCAACATCCCGCCACCTCATTCAGCTGAGCATGCCCAGCAGCGCTAGACACCGTTGACAAGTAAAGCACCCCCTTGGATTCAACATGTCGTGAGCGTCATCTCGATAAAAAAGCCAATGTGGCCTCCAAGCCGTTCGCCAACACGTCACCCCCCCCCCCCCCCCCCTTCTCCCTTCCCCCTCCCTTCCCTCTCTCTATGCTTAGATGTCCTTGATCTGCTTTCGGAACTCGGCGACAGCTGCTGCCCACGCCACGCGCCCCTGCGGATCGTCCTGTGCCCATGCCCCAACCGCCTCCAGCCCGGCCAGATCTGCCGCCATGTGCTCGCGCGAGGTCGTGCCGTCCAGGAGGACCGCCGGGCAGGATGGTGTGCCGGCCGCACCGTCGCCCGTCTCTGTCGACAATGTCGCCACCTCTGGCTCGCCTCCCAAGCCTCCCAGGCCTCCCAGGCCCAGCGCCACGAGGCCGTACAGGGCCACCTCGGGGCAGACCTGCGCGCCCGCCGCGACGGCCCGCACACTGTGGGAGCGCAGCAGGTCCGGGTTGGCCGTAAGCGTCCAGAACGACTGGTAGACGACGCGCCGGTCCGGGTGCGCGCAGAACCGCCGCAGCGCCACGTCGTACGGGTCGGGGCTGTGGCGGTAGCGGTGGAACCGGTTCTGAACGACGACCGGGCGAAGGTCGACGGCCGCATCCGCATCCGCATCCGCATCCGCGCCCCCGTCGAGAGGGCGGCGCGACACTTCCTCCGCGACGTCAAACACCAGTCGGAGCGCCGCCAGGTCCACGTTGCTGATGCCGAGCGTGCGGATGCGGCCGGGCACATACGCCCGCAGGGTGGACCAGACGGCCACGGTGTCCTCGCGCCGGGCCAGCGGCGAGTGCAGCACCAGGCAGTCCAGGTACGACGGCTCGCCGTTTGCGAGGGCAAAGTTCGCCAGGGACGACTCCACGGACGCGCGCACCTGCTCGGCAATGGGCGCGGCCGGGTCGTAGGGGGGCGGCCCGTTGGGGCCCGCCGCGTCGAGGTCCTGGCCGCTGGGCGGCGTGAACTTGGTCTGGATGTAGAGGTCCCGGCGCGACGCAACGACGCCGTCGGCCAGCGCGCGCCGCACACCCTCGGCCACGAGGTCCTCGCGGTAGTGGCGGGGCTGGGCGGCGGTGTCGATGGCGCGGAACCCGGCCTGCAGCGCCTGGTAGACGAGGTCGGCTGTGCGCTCGCGCTTCCAGGCGGTACCGTAGACGAGGCGGGGGATGCGCGTGCGGCCGCCCCGCGTTGTGACGGAGCCGACCATTTGGGTTGGGATGGGGGAGAGTGGGGAGGGGAGGATGCGAAGATGCTCGTACGGAGTACAGCGGGTCAAAGGCGAGGTCTAGCCAATATAACAGCGTGTGACCCAAATCTGGAGGCCGCGGAGCACGCTCGGCGAGGCTGAAGGGTCAAGCTCGTCGACCCTATAATTGGATGAGGAGTGTATTTCCTCCGCCAATAGCTTTTTGGTGAGGCGCAACTGCCGCCGCATGCACTCCGTGCTCGGGGAGGTGGGGTGGGGTTCACTTCCCAAAGACGCCAGACCGAGCCCGTGGACGCAACTGGGTCGCCCCCGGCCCCGCTCTCAACCACCACGTCGTTCCTTCCTGTCTCTTCGAAATGCCCTGCTAACCGTTTAACCGTCGATGGGACGATCCCGCGACCATCGTCGTTAGCGCGGGTGATGTCAGAGCCCGCCAGTCGTTCGTGGGGCATGTAACGTGTGGGCGGCCCGGCTGGGTTGGAGAGCACGCAAGGTAAGAGCGACCTTGTCGACACCGTCGGAAACCCCAGTTTGGGAAACTGCGCAATTTAGCCGCATGGAACATTGCCGTGTCGAAGACGTGTAAGCATACTCCGTAGGCCCAAGTGGCCCCTCGTACTCCGTGTCTTCTTTGTATTTCTCGTCTTCACTGCCCCTCCCTCGTCTGCCGCTTGGTCTTTCCGTGCTTGTCTCCCCTCCACCGCAGCCAATTCGTTCCTTCCAGATCCGCCTCGAGACACGAGAACGCCAAACGGGGAAGCAGCAGAAAGGGAAAAAAAGGCATTCCCAGAATAGGAAGCTACGACACGGCCAGTAAAGCACCATGGCTCCGTACACGCTGAAGTGGGGCATCCTGGCCACCGGCGGCATCGCCCAAAGTGAGTCTCACGGGCGGCGACGCGAGTGTTTGGAAAAGGAGACACGAAGGCTGACGCCGCGGGGCAACGTCCCCGGCACCCTCTAGCCTTCTCCAAGGATCTTCTCGCAGACCCCACCGCCCGCGGCGTGCACGACGTGCGCCACGAGATTGTCGCAGCAGCGTCGTCGTCGTCGCAGACGCGCGCGGCCGCGTTTCTCAAGGACGTCGGTGCCGGCGCGGACGCCAAGGCCTACGGCTCGTATGCGGAGCTCGTCGTTGACCCCAACGTCGACATCATCTACGTGGCGACGCCGCACAGCCACCACTTCCAGAACGTCATGCTCGCCCTCGAGGTCGGCAACAAGCACGTGCTGTGCGAGAAGGCCCTGACGGTGACGGCCGCGCAGGCGCGCAAGCTGGTCGAGACGGCGCGCGCCAAGAACCGGTTTCTCATGGAGGCCGTGTGGACGCGCTACTTCCCGCTCAGCATCCAGATCCGCGAGCTCGTGACGTCGGGCGCCATCGGCACGGTGTACCGCGTCGTGGCCGACAACTCGTTCAACAAGAACACGGACGACACGCCGACGGCGCTGATCGACTTTGACGACAAGAACCGCATGGTCAACCGGGACCTGGCAGGCGGCGCCCTGCTGGACCTGGGCATCTACTCGCTGACCTGGCTCTTCCAGATCCTGTACCACCTGCAGCCCGAGGCCGAGAAGGAGGCGCCCACGGTGCTGGCGGCCATCAACAAGTACGACCGCACCGGCGCCGACGAGTCCACCACGGTCGTGCTGCAGTTCCCAAAGCACCGCAGCCAGGGCGTCGGCATGACGTCGCTGCGCGTCGGCACAGGCGTCGGCTCGTCCCAGCAGAGCGGGCCCGCCATCCTAATCCAGGGCTCGGGCGGCGAGATCCAGGTCATGGGCCCGGCTTTCAAGCCGCTGCAGTACTGCGTGGTCAAAAAGTCCGACAAGAGCCCGGCCGACGCCGAGTGGGTGAGCGTGCCCATCCCCCGCGATACGCGGGAGGGTGCCTCGTGGGCTGGCCATGGCATGTTCTGGGAGGCCGACGAGGCCGCACGCTGCCTGCGGGATGGCAAAAAGGAGAGTGCCACGCTGCCGTTGTCGGAAAGCATTGTGATCATGGAGACGATGGAGGAGGCACTGCGGCAGGGCGGAGTCGTGTACCCGGAGCTGATCACGACGGACGTCTTCGACAAGAACAGCCCCCTCAACACGGGCAAGGCCTGAAGAGAAATAAGACAGAGGCTCGAATGGCCTGCGCAATACCGAGACGGGGTCTGTTGCCGGGTCTGTGGTTGGCTGATGGCATCTCGCACGGGGCCGAATACAGACTATTACATGATATGGCCTGGACATACAGAAAGAATGCGCTCAAGGAGGGGGTCGTGGAGCGATGGAAACGGGTTCTGGCGCGTTACTCAAGCGAAGGCGAAGAGACTGGTGGAGGACGGCGTTTCGAGCGGGATGTAATATGTACAAGCTTTCTAGTAAAGAGCAGGGGAAGCCCTGCTTGACTTACCAAGACTGCACGCTCTGTAACACACCCGCGGAAGCCAGATGCCCCCCCCCCCCAGGGCGGACCTCCCGGAAACGTAACGCATGACAGAAAAGGGAATAAAAAGGAAAATAAGAAAAAAGAAACCCAAGGTATTGGGTCTGAAGCCGGGGTTCCCCTGCGGTTTTCCGCTCCTGTTTTCTCTGGGCGTGACCAGTCACCGGACATGTTCGGGTTTTCACACCCTGTCCCGACGAAGAGAGCGACCAGGCACGAACGGCCCATCCCGTCCTCTGGAACTCGTTGATGTGACGCGTCTTTTTTCCTTTCCTTTTCATCATTTATGGACTGAAAGGTGGCGTCGCCCCGATTTCCGCCTTAAGGAGCGCGGAGGCAAACCAAGATGAGAAAAAGGAGCAAGATCTTGCTAGTCAGCGGAGCACTGTGCTGGCTGCCAGCTCTTGTCTCTTCATTTTTGTGTCTTTCTCTGCTTCTCCCGGCGTGAGACGATCGAATGGCCGGTAAGATACCGAGACTGTCTCCCCTCAACTGCGGCATCAACAAAAGAAGGTTCTGGCCCTTGGGCTATCACAGTTCTCCTATTTCTCTTCTTCTTCGCCTTGCTAGACACGATACTGTTGCTCAAGATCAGCCTTTGGAAGAAACGGCCAGCCCGCACGGCTCTTTGCAAAGTGCCGCTGGTGGTGCTATGAGATGGGGTTACAGTACAAGGAAGATGCCTACAGTCGAGACCGGCGTGGCTGTGATGCACCGCCCATGGCGCTAGAACGGGCGCTGCTATTTACAGGGGTTAGCAGCCCCAGACAGCGGCAAACAGACCGGACCCACTCTTTTCGCCCATGTATCCTACCAGCTAGTAATTTCTGCATCATGAAAAAGTTGACGGCAGCAACTCTCACGAAACGATGAACGACAAGCGAGGCTCTGTCCATGGACCAAGCGTCTATATACTGGGCCCCGTCTCGTCATAGTCGGTGTTCTCTCCTCGGAGTCGCCACATTGGCGCAGCAAGCCTCTTTGTCCCCGCCTCCTCTCTCTCATTTCTCGGAGCGGCGACCACGGGATGCAGGCAGACGAGGCAAACGCAGCCACCGATGCTCGGCTGCAGAAAGCAGGCCATGCCCTAGTTGACAGGCCAACGTTGGAGGAGTCCGTCCGGGGCCAGACCGGGGACCAGTGTGGCCAGGGCCGGGATAGCACGCGCAGCATCGACGGCGACGGCGGGCAGCCCGTACATGGTAACGAGGATGGCGACGAGGATGGCGACGAGGATGGCGACGATGCGGACGACGGCGACAACAACGCCTCCACCTACGAACAGACACACGTCCACGCCGTCTACGATGCGATCGCGGACCACTTCTCGGCCACCCGCTACTCTCCCTGGCCGCTGGTCGCGCGGTTTCTCGAGGCGCAGCCGGCCGGCTCCATCGGCCTCGACGTCGGCTGCGGCAATGGCAAGTATCTGAGCGGCGGCGGCCCCGCCGGGCCCGCTCCGCACATGTTTGTTCTCGGCAGTGACCGCAGCGCTGCGCTGGCGCGCCTGGCCTACGACAAGCACGCGCGGCGGCAGGCCGGGGCCGACGTGCTGCTGGCGGACTCGCTGGCGCTGCCCTTTCGCGACAGGTGCGCAGACTTTGCTATCTGCATCGCTGTGGTGCACCACCTGTCGACGCGGGAGCGGCGGCAGGCAGCTGTACAGGAGCTTCTGCGGTGCGTGCGGCCCGGCGCCGACGGCCAAGAGCCGCCGTCGAGCGAGGCCAAGACTGAGGCTGCCACTGGCGCCGACAAAGACCGACAGCCGCCACCTTCAGCAGAAATAGCGCCAATAACACCAGCAGCTCCAGGTCCAGCTCCAGGTCCAGCTTCAGGTCCAGCTCCGGTCATCCCCTCTTCCTCGCTGTCGTCCGGCCGCGTGCTCCTCTATGTATGGGCCTTGGAGCAGGCTTCCAGTCGACGGGGCTGGGCAGCCGGCGGGGAGCAAGATCTGCTAGTGCCCTGGGTGAGGACGACCAAGGACAAAACCCGAGACACGGGCCGGGGAGCGGGCACGGGAAAGGGCAGCAAAGCCAAGAAGCAGCCACAGTCGCGCCACCCGGACCGCCTCCAGGAAGAGCAGCAAAAACAGCAAGAAGGAGGAGGACCGACATCCCAGCAACCCCATGTACCACCGACTTTCCATCGCTACTACCACCTGTACCGGGAGGGTGAGCTGGAGGAGGACGTGGCGGCCGCAGGGGGCCGTATAGTGGCAAGTGGGTACGAACGGGACAACTGGTGGGTTGTTGCTGATGCATTATGACATCTTGGGTAGAGACAGAAGGGAACAGGGTGTTTTAAGGGTCATGGGAGGGGGGAGAGGTAGGGCGTTGTCATGTTTTATCTCTTTTTCTTTTTTTCTTTTTTTTCAGACATTTTGGCAGCCAAAGCTTTGTCCCCTCTTTTGTTTGGATCATGCTCTGAAAGGAAGCAGGCGGTTAAGACGACCCTGGCACCATTCTCTTCGTTCTCTTCTCCTTCCTTCCTTTTGCTGCTGCTCTTGTACGATAAAAAATGCGGTCAAGCACCATCACTGGCCTCAAGAACAGGGGATTTTCTGCTCTGTGTGAACCGAACCCCTTGTCCCTTCTTACCCCCTCTTCTCTTTCCTGCTGCTCCAGTCACGTCCTCCAAACAAGCTGAGACATGATTGCCTTTAAAACTTGTGTTTCTTTCCCTTTTACTTTTCTTATTCTTTTGGCTAAGTTGATACCTCCAAGCCGTCCGTGGCTTGGGGGGGTTTTTTCCCTTTCAGCTCTTGACGGGTTCTGCTTCAGTTTTTGCCAGCCCCCTCGACAAAACCAGATGAGAGACACGGCACAGAACCTGCGTTTTCATTACGTTCACCCCTCAGGATGAACCCCCTTTCCCCTTTTTTCCCTCTTTTTCTTTTTCTTTCCTCACCCGTTGACGTGGCAAAGGCGGGAAGAAAACATAAGACAAAATAAGAAAAGAAGAAAAGGAGAAAAAAGAAAAGTGAGGGGTAAATTGTGAATGGAGAAGCAGAGAGTGTGGGCAGGGAGGCATGGCCAAGTCTTACTTTTGGGCGCAGAGCCTCCTTTCTTTGATTTATTTTACACACACGGGCCTTACTGGTGCCAGGCGCAGGAGGCAAGCCAATACTAGAGGGAGAAAGTCTGAGCAGATACGACAGGCGTACTAGCATCAGTAAATGTAACAGGGGCTGGCCTGAAAATGTATATATCTAGAGATAGGCTTCTTGAAGAAGTGGTAATAGAGATGCGGAACCTCAAACTGGCCGAGAAGGGCGACGAAAAAGAAGAAGAAAAACGCAGAGACCACTCCAGACCCAATGCAAGAGGAAGCCTGTCAAATCCGAAGATAAAAACTACAGGTGATGCAGGCACAAAAAGAGATAATGACCAGAGGAAGAAACAGGCGTCAGAGGGGAAGGGGGGGGGGGGGGGGGTATATAGGCCATAGCCTTGGACCACAGTCGAGATATATCTCGCTGCCAGCGTCCAACAAAAGAAAAGGGGACAGGAAACAGGGAACAGGGCACAAAGCACTGGGGACACGGCGCAGAAAGCAGCAAAATCAAACCGGAAACGACGAATAAGAAACTTTCAAGAAAAAAGAAAACGAACAAAAAAACAAGAATCGCAGGCCCCAGAATGCCTTTTAACAACGGCCGCAACACCTTGTCGTCAAAGTCGTCAACCAGGCTGCCCATTCGCATGGAGCCTTTTCATCTTCACGCCCTTATTCATAACCTTGCTCCTGTCCCATGCAGCCCGATCGCGGAAACGGAACATTCAAAATAACACACAACGCCCTTCTCCTTTCTAAACAACCCCTCGAGAACGAGAAGCTGTAGTTGCTCCTAAACTGGAGAAACCGGTCCTGTGAAGACAGGAGCCCCTAAATCGAAAAGAAAATAAGGGAAAACAAATGATTGGGATGCCAGACTCTGCCGATTTTCCGCTTTGGGCAGACACAACAAAAAAAATGAAGAGAAGAGAAGAACAACACTAGAAAGTAAGCTGGAAGAAGGAAGTAAGAGAAGGGGAAAAAAAGCCATCGTGGGGTCCTCTCCACTAATTACTCCTCATTTGTGAAAGCCGCCGCGACCGTTGTCATAATACTGGGGTGACTGCAGATATCGTCTTCGCTGCTCTCGCGGCTCCGGGTTCGGGCTAGCACGACGCTTGCCAGCGACGCCGGCAGACGTCGGGGGTTCTGTGCCACCCGCGCCTCCGTATCCCATTGAATAGGTAGAGAAGCCGGGTCCCGGGCTCTCTGAGACACTAGGCGCCGGGCTGGCTCCGAGGGAGTATGCCGGCGTGCTGTATGGGCTAACGCCCGTCGTGATCTCGGCGAAGCTGGGCAGGGCGCCACCGCTAGCTATGCGTTCTTGTTGAAACGCAGGTGGGGGGCCGCTTCCTACTTGAATGGGTGGTAGTCCGAGCCCCACGTGCTGATACTGCTGTTGCTGCTGCTGCTGCTGCTGCTGCGGATGGTGTTGGTGGTAATGGTACATGGCGTTCCCTGGATCCGACGGGCCGCCCCCAACGATGCCCCGCCCGGGCGTGCTGCTCCGCTCTTGTCTCGCACCGGAGCCGAAGGCACGGCCCCCTAGTCCCGTCATGAGCCTGTCCCCATGTGCAGTGAGCGGTAGAGGTGGCAACGGAACGGAGGGATTCCCGCTGCCGCGGCCATATCGCGGCGACAGTGCGCTGCCGCCGCCGCCGCCACCGGCACTGCCGGGATCTGTCCGCAAGCTGCCGTGGGAAGGATGGTGGGAGTGTGCCTGCTGGTGTTGTTGGTGGTAGGGCAAGTGTGGTGGAGAGTGGCGGTGGTGATGGCCCGATGAAGTTGCGTCGATTGCGGTGGCCGTAAGGGAGAACGGGGTCACGCCCGCGCGGCGTGCCATGTCGGCTTCGCCGAGTTGCCAGTGCATCGCCTCCGCAGCTCGCCATGGGACTTGCATCTCTTCCGCGACTTTAGCCCATATTTCTGGTTTGAACCTTGAGCAACCATGGCTTAGTATGTAATTCAGCCTTTTGGAGAAAAAAGAAAGAAAGAAAAGAAAGAAAAGAAAGAAAAAAGGGGAAGGGATACTCCCTGTCAAGTCCTCTCCCTCCCCCTCTCCCAGAACACAGCAGCAACAAACTCACCTTTCGTACAGCCTAGCCAGCTTGTTCTTTCTTTCCTCGTCCCACTCGCTCCGTCGTTCCAGGTAGTTTTGATAATGAAGCCTGCAACTGATGGCGCTGCGTCCGGGTAGCCGTTTTGAGATGTCCTCCCACTTCATGCCGCTTCCTCGCAGCTCAATAATCAGCGCATCTTCTTCGGCCGACCACTTGCTCTGCTTCTTCGCGGGGCTGTCTATCGTGTACGGTGGCATGCTTCGCTTCCCCAGTATGGTTGTGGATGGGCCGGCTCCCCCCCTCGGAAGTGCTTTCTGATAGCCAGCTTTCGCAGAGTACGGTACCGTCGGTGGCGGAACCTGCAGTGTGGGTCTTGTTGTTACTGCTGCTGCTTCAGAGGACGGACGGAAGAGGCGTGTGACAGGTGCCGACGCTGGTGATGGTGTAGACGACGCAGCAGATGTCGGCTGCAGGGACTGTGGCGGCGGAAGGGAGAATGATCGCAAGTGGTCTTGGCCTGTTCCGGGGAGGTACAGTTGCACGGCTGGAAGCGCAGCTGGCAGTCGTTCCTGTGGCTGAGATGGCGGTAGAGGCGGGGGCAGGGGGGGGGATGTGGTGGACTCATTTGAGTCGGAACGTTTAAGAAGAGAGGCGATATCCACGGTGGCTGTAGCTTGTCCAACGCTGCCACGAAACGGCCGGTGAAGAGCGTCTCGACGAAGAGGCGACAGACTCCCCCCACCGCCTTCTGGCTGCTCTGGATATTTCGGCGAACGCTCACGGCCGTAGACGTTGCCGTGGGCCAGCAGTGAAGTGCCCTGATGATACCAAAGACCCGTCCGGCAACCAGACACAAGCTCCAGGCCGGTATCACCGCTGTCGACCCTGGTCTTCGACAAGTCGAGATGAGGAAGATACGGCTGCTGTTGGTGGTGTGCGTAACGAAATGGCTCTAGGGACCGTGGGCGTACTGCGGTAACGGCAGCGTCGCCCGCTTGCAAAGGTCTGGTGAGAGCCAACTTGACGATCTTGCTCGTTTTCGTGTTGCTTTTGCAGGGATGTCGAACTCGAGATGTTTGTTTGCTCAGTGTCCACTGGTGTTTGGCTGCTGCTCGCTAGTTTTCTGATTGTCGTCGTCCTCGAGTATCCAAAAGTGGGAGAGGCGACGCAGCCACTCGTAATGTTGATTTGAAAGAGTCTCTTCTGCCCTGGCTAGACGATGTAGCGAGGAGACCAGAAGGTGGCAGGATCGTGGGCTCCGTAGCAGACCTGAAGGGCGAGTATGTTTGGACGGAGCCACTGCAGAGGCAAAACGAAACCTTGGAAGCGTCGAGGTTGGAGGAGGCGGAAACCACTAAATATTCAAATAGGGGGGGGGGGGGGGGGGGCACAAGTGATCTGCGTGGCTTCTAGGGGAAACACTCCGCATTTGTCTTGAAATTCTTGGCTAAGAAGGCGTGTTCTGAGAACAGATGCCGGAGAATGTTGACATGGTCTCTTGATTGGTGTCGACGAGGCTGTTTCGTGGCCAATAGGCAAAGAATGGCGATAGACAGTCCTGTAGATAACGTCGAAAGCCAAAGGCGGCCCAGTAAACTTTGGAGCGGTCTTTCTCTTTTAAGGGGAACAGATCCGGGAGATTGGCAATCGAAAGACAGAAGTGACGAGAAACCTAGGAACGACTGTGGAACGGGGAGTGACCGTCAATAATCCCGGCGCTGGCAGCACAAGAGAAGAGATAGTAGGAACGCTTGCTTGTGTGGCAACGAAGAGTCTACAAAACGGAGATGGAAGGGGCAAGAAAGAACTAAAGATTAGGTCGTATTTGGTGAGAGATCGAGAGTGGCAAGGTAAGTGTAGAGCAGTAAACTTGGCGAGAGAAGGAGGGACGAGAAGAGAAAAGCGAGTCTAGCAATGTGATCATGGATGAGAAGAAAGAAAGAGAGAGAGAGAGAGAATAGAGCTAGGAAGCCAACAAAGATGGGATGTTGGAGGTAATGTATGTGCATGTCGTGGTGCCAGTGAGTAGGGGTGTATGAAAAGTTTGTGGGAGGGGAGGGGAAGAAGATGTCGAGGGGGTGCGAGTAACGGCTCCGACGGAGCGAGGCGATCTTTCTTGTTATGGGGAAAGGGTTCACGGAAACTATGTAGTGAGAACTGAAATAAGAAAATCCCAAAGGGCCACCGGTTTGCCAATTTTGTGTTCCATATATGACGGTGTATAATATGCGGTACCTGGCTCGTGTTGGGTTTGCAAGGGCTCGGGAGAGGGAAAAGAGGGAAGAAAAAGAGAAAAAAGAGAAAAAAGAAAAAGAAAAAAGGGGTGTGGGGGGAGGGAGGGGAGGGGGGGCGTGTGGCTTGTAGGGTGTCTGGGAGAAAACGAGAAATGGGACTTGAAAGCGAGGCAAAGGCGGAGAGGCAAGCAACGAGTAGCGGCAGAGTTTAAGTGGGCATTGTAGATATTTGACCTGGCAAGGTTCCTTCGTCTCGACTGACGAGGCCCAGTCAATACCGTGCCCTATAATGGAAAGCTTATATGACTGACCCGCGCTGAGAAGAGGGATATATGAGGTGTGCTGGGAACGCCGTATTTGGGCTGGAGCATGACAACGAACGAGAAGTACCGTGCCGAGACGGTTTGTTTGCAGCTGTCATTCTCGGTATTAGGACAGAACGGGCATGCCATCGTCACACCCCAGAGCGAGCACAGAGTCTGGGTGGCGGGATGGGAGGGAAAATAAAGTTATGCGCCGCTGCAGAATTATAGGGGCAAACAGCGGAGAACCCCTGGCGAGACGTCGAACCAAACAGAATCGACGTGGCAAGGGCAGCTCTCAAAGCCGGAAGAAAAGGCCTTGCGGCCACTCCAGGCTCTCGTTTCTTTTCGTGTGTCGCCGAAGCCCCTGTCTTGCATCACAAGAAGCTGAAGAAAAGAGGCATCATCGGGCAGAACAAGGCCGGGCAGAACGCCACGGACCGCATCAACAGGGAAGCGAAGCCAGCAAGAGGCACGCGGCAAGAGATACTAGAGGGAAACTCGTTGAACTGAAATAGACAGGGCTGCGAGGGAGTCGTGCTGATGTTCTGCTCACTGGAAAATCAAAGAAACCCCGTCCTCGGACCGCTACTTAATACGGAGTATGCGCGCACAGCTTGCGAGTTGTGCCGGGACCTGTTCACTTTTGGTCAGTCTTTTGCACAATTGTCATTAGCTTTTTTGATGCTGCAGCCCAACTGTGCTCCTCACAATGACTTTCAGAAGCCCCGGCATCTGCAGTTTCTTCAATAGTCCAGCACGCCGAGTCCTGTCCACACTTTCCCTTTGCATGCCATCCGGTGCTTCTGGCTCGGCATGGACTATTACAATGGCTGGGAAAAGAAGAAAATGAAACGCAAGGGCCCCCTATTTGACAGAGGAACGGGCCCGAACTGGGATCAGGGAAGATAATCGGGCATGGGCTCTGGGCTCTGGGCTCTGGGCAGAGCTTTTGGATGATACCGTTACACTGCCCAACATGCTTCGTATGTAGACAGAGGGACGGATGGCAGATAAAAGGAGTGGACAAGACGAGAAGCGAGAGGGAGACCACAGACCAGCCAATCTTACCTTTGTCAATGCGGCATGTAGAAAGTCAGCTCCCCAGTGCCAACACCACCGCGCACGGGTGGGTGCAGCGGTGACAAAACTACTCGTAAGTGCGAGTGGGTAAATAGGCTTGGAGGCTGGGGCAGGATGACGATCGAGGCGGGAGGGGGGAGAGGGTGTCCTCGATGATGCCGGGAAAATAAAAGAGATGTAGGGGACAGCAGGATGCGGCGAGAGCATCAAGACCGGCTTCAAGTCGCTCTTCTCACTATGAAGGAGGCCGGTGGAATGTGAGAAAGTACAAAGTGCAATGGACACTTGCTCTCATGCATATATGTACAACTGCCCGAACATGAGGATAAGGATGGCTCTGAAGCGGACCGAGGACGAGACGAAGACGAGAGAGAAGCGGAACACACAGACGGTGGTAGGGGTCAGGGGTTCAGGGGTACCGGGTACGACGTGGCCAAAAGTCAAGGGGAAAGGACAAAAATGCGGAAGAATGATGAAGGAGAAAGGAATAGAAGAAGAAGAAGAGAAAAATAGAGAGCAAGGGGCACGATGGGCCGAGTTGTGAAGCAAGCTGCCGTGCATGCAGGTGGAAATTCCCAGAGGGCAGACGAAGAAAATACTGATGTGCGTCTGCATGGGGCCATAGAAGCAAAAGCAACCTCAAACCACAGCAAGGGTTGCGGCGTGCTGTGCACCAGCCGAAGAAGCCTAGGGCGGACGGTGCGGTGCGTCGTTGAAACAGATGCGATTGCGTATTGGGCATCAGACGCCGACCAGCACCGGGAGGGAGGGTGGTAGGGGTGACGGAAGACAGGGGTAGCAAAACTGGATAGGCTCCGTAAGGGTGGTTTCTACTGCAGCCAGTCGGATAATTCAACAGAGCAAGGAACCGGGGGGGCTTGGCAGAAGGGGAAGGTTAGCACCGGAGACAGAGTGGCATCGAAGGAAGAAAGGCTAGAGAGAGGGTGGGGAAGCGCAGCAGGAGGGATTCCGGGAAATTTTTGAGGACGAGGGATATCGGGGACCGCAAGCAGAGAGAGAGACGAGACACGGGGCGAGGGTGTTGCTTGAGATGGGATAGACAGCAGGAAAACGGAAGAGGGGCAGGGGAGAGAGGGAGGGAGGGGGGGGGGGGGGGGGGCAGAAAAAGAAAAGGAAAAAAAAGAAGAAGAAAAGAAGAGAAACCCGGAAGGCAACGGCCCACCCACCCAGAGGGGAGAGGAGATCGCCATCGCCAGCGGTGCATTGTTCGTTCGGCCAATTTCGAAACCGATTTGCCAAATGCCTGGACGCCGGAGACGCCAAGACTCGCCGCGCTCGCAAGTTCGCACGAGAAGCCTTGCGAAAGCTGGGTTGATTTGGGTTCGAGAAACAGACCGAGAGAGGAGAGCGGCCCGGGAAGCCCTCGTCGGCCGCTTCTTTCGAATTCGCCAGAACCGCCCAGTCTGCAGGTTTGGTCGGACGCCCAGTTCGTCAGACAGGCCGGGGTCTGCACCGTGGCAGCAGAGTATCGTAGTATCGTATTGTACATGCGTGCAGAGCATACGCCGTGGGCATGGCAGGCACCATCGATGGGCAGAGCCCACAGAACGAAAAGGGGACGGGAAGCAAAGAATGGAGGCTGGCACGCCGGACGAGAGGCCTCGATGTGGAAGAGAACAAGCGGCGGAGCACACGATCACCGAAATCTCCCGTTCGAAGAACATCAACAGGGGGAGACGGGCACAGGCAGCCTGGGGAAGGAAGGAGCGCTGGGCGTGCTCGTATCGTAGTTTCCCGGCTGGGTGTAAGTGTATCTTTCGTGACGCATACAAGTGCGGGTTCATTTTCCTCGCCTGCATCTCTTTTCGCTTGTCATCGCCGGTGGAAGTCGCCAACTACTGTGCTCCACCCCGACGGCATGGGGCATGGGTGCTTCCTTCCTTCTGGTTTCCCACTCGTTCCTGGTCGACCCCCCTCCCCTCCATGGCCTGGCTGGCCAGCCCCTGCCCTGCCCCCTTGCTCTTTCCTCCTCCTCCTCGAACACCCCTCGACCCCCGGCAGGTACGAGCGAGATACCGCCCTGCCCTTGCCTTTTTGCGACCTCCTGCATTGCCCCTCCGTACTGTGTACTCCGTACTTGTGATGTGTTCGTGGACTGAACCTTCTCCACGCGCCATGCGCCATGCTCCTTCGTTCCTGCCTCTCCCCCCCTTGTTTACTCGTCGCTAACCTCGTAAGTCGCACATGGAACTTCATCTTACGACGCCATGCGGGCCCTTCCCCTTTTCTCCGCTCTCTTACCAGTCCCCTCGCTTTTTATGCCTCTGTTTTCGATCTTGTTTTGCGCCAAGCCCCGGCTATGCCTGCACACCATCCACGATCCGCGCATCTTCTCTTACATTCCGTGTCGTTTGAAAGCCCGCCTGTTTGCGGCCGCACGGTACGAGCTTTGAGAATTGCCCTCTGTATTGCTCTCTCGCCGCGCCAGTCCGGAAGCCAACGACTTCGATTTCGACTCGTGTTGGCTTTGACCGATCAATCGCCTGTGTTGCCTCTGTGCGCAGCGTCCGACCCCTGTCACGGCCTCCCGAGTCCTGGGTGTGACAAGGAACGATGTGTGGGGCCCTCGCCATGATGGTGTTGGCGGTCTGGCCAGCCCAGCGTCGAACTACCCGAACTAGGCTCGCCTCATTCCCAGCAGTGTCGTGCCGTGCGTGTTGAAGAACTTGGTGACCGTGCCGCCAGTGGTGAGTGAACGCCTTTATCCCGCAACACGAGCCACTCCACGAAGACCACCGCGACCTCGGATCGGCGACATGCGAACGTCCTCAGACAGCGTGGCCCCCGCTAATTGCTGGCAGTTAGTGCACAGAACACACCGCTCCTGCGGCCCAGGTTTCAGGTGCGGTGCCCTTCACGAGCAGAAACGACGACTGGGTTGCGAACAATCGGTGTGCAATCCGCTGGCCACGATGGCCGCCCATCCAGGGGCCAGGGGAGCCAGAGCCAGCCAGAGTCAGGAGCTATCTTACATTACAAAACCTGCGACTACGAGTACAGCGACGCCTACAGAGATGCCCAACGACCTGGGTGGTGTGCATGGTGCTCCGCCGGCCTGCCCTGGTCGTGCTTGTCCTTGTGGTGTGTGATGCAACACCGCAAGATTGATCAACGCCGTGAACTGCTCCAGGCGCTTGTTGATCGAACAGGGCCCGCCGAGGCAATTGTCCGTGCGCCTCGCCCGGCACTTTTTTAGCTGTTCGTTTCTTGCGGGAGCTGGCTCACATAATGGGCCGCGCCTCTGTGAGATTTGCAGCGTCTGCCTTGTTCTCAATCCCACATCACACAACATCACACAACGTGTGTATGATGGAACGACTGGCGTGCGGGGCGAACCAGAGAACACTTGACGAGAAGCATATCGAACCAGAAACGACTAAACGCGAAAACTGCGGGACCCGTCGGCCGACCAGCAGTCGACCATGTTCGGGAACAATGCCTACTAAAACACGTCTTGCGGAGGCAGGGACGCTTGCAAAACCCGACCATCTCCTTCGTGTCGGCGGTGGGGGGGCTCTTTGTTTCTTGGGTACGCCCACGTCCTCGGCTTGTCCCCTGCTTCTCTGGACTTCGAGCAGGTTGGTGGTTTGCAGCACGTAAGGCGGGGACAGAGACATTCGAGTAAGAAAAGCCTCGAAACATCGGCAGACCGGGACATGGAGCTGCCTTGCTGTCACTTACACGCATGCCATCACGCATGCTCCCTCTTTCCCCACCCGCTCCTTCAGTTCCTGCTCGGGGGGGTGGGAGAGATGGTGGTCGGGAGAAAATGGTTGGCAAACTAGCGGTCAGCGTTTGCATCCTCTGCGTGTGTTGCTACCCGGGATACACTGCCAGGAGGTACAAGCCCCCAACGAGAAGCACACACACACCACGTCTTACACTCTTGATTTTGCAAGCCCAAGTATAGATCGGGAGGCCGATTCGTGCCAGCACAAAGTCACGGCGAGGTTACCCATCTTCTCCTGCCTACCCCTGAAAGATGTTGCGAGACTCCCACCGCTCTTGACAAAAGCCTCGGATAAGGCCTTCCCTACTCCCGTCGACCGCCCGACCGCCCATTCCACGCCCTCGCCTCCACGCACATTGCCCTCGTCCGGCGGTTTGGCGTCTCGTCCTTACACCCTCTTTTTTAGGGGCGGTCTGGTTTTCCAGTGACACCTGTCAGCCTGCCAGGATTAAATCGACTACCAGTCCCGACGATGGGCAAACCGCTACCTTCCAATGTGTCCATACCAGCATTTATCCCGTCCAAGAGAGTTCCTTGACAGGCTGGCAAGACTTGCTGTATTCATCAGAGTGATGTGGCTAGCGTCGTCGAGCACTGCGCGCCTTCCACCTTCCACCGTCTGCCCTCTTGTTTCAAAGTATTTCCCTAGTGGTGCAACCAGGTCTTCGGTGACAATCTCTCTGGCCTTGTCTGGCCCTGCTACACGAGCCAAGCCACATGTGGGTGGCCACAGCCCCCAGCGAAACGTGTCGTGTTCAAGCAGCTGGTGGAAGGGAGGGAGCCTCTTTCCCAGCCGTGAGCATGGCAAGGCAGAACAACGTGCGAACAACTCATCTTTGTGTGCCCGATGAGGCTTGGCTGGGTGAGGCAAGAAAGGTATTCAGCTGCGTCAGACAACGGGAGGCACTGTGTTACGAGCCGAGAAGCAGCAAGCAGAAGGCCAGAAAGCCCGACACCGTTGACGTGTGCGTGGAATTGCCTTCCAGATAAATCAACTTCTAAAGTCTGGCCTCCTAGGGCTTCTTTCCCCCTTCTTTCTTTCAGCATGCTTATCCTCGCCATTTTCGGTACCCGATAGGGGGAGGGAGAGAGGGTCACGGCTTAGGCCACTTCAGACTTGATTGTTCATATTTTTGTTAGACTCGACAGCATGCCCAACACTCACACCCGAGCACACTTTGCAGAATTGAAGAACGGACAGGGCGTGGCTTCCAAAAAAGGCGTGTGAGGCTGGTCTTCGCATGACAGAGAATTTGCTGATGTCGGTTCATGGGTTTGCTGGGCGCCGATACCAAATCTCGATGGTTGCTCTCCTGTGGCTTCGGCGTCACCTTGCTTTTCGCTGCTCCCCACGTGTGCCTGACGATGGAAGACGTTTATATCTTCGGCCGGAGAGAGTGGTCCGTCTGCTTTCTCGCGGGACAAGTCTCTTCTCCACATCTTGGTCATATGAGGGACAGCGTATGTATGCACATCCACGCACGAACGGGCACTCCAGTGGAAAGGGGAACTAGTGTCGGCTGAGCATGTAGGGCGTGAATGGGCTGCCGACATTTTGATGCCATAGGCGCCACAACACGACCCCTCCCTTTGAATTCCTGTCTCTTTCGTGTGTGTTCGTCAGGCCCCTAGCCAACCACTGTTGGGCATCAGGGGCAGCAAGTCGCATCCGTGGGATGATGACGCAGCTTCTCTGGGAAAATGGGGTGTGAGTGGGCGTCTGTAGACGACGTTATGTGCTGCGTTGTGTTGTTTCCTCGACTCTGGTTTTTGTCGAGCACCAGCGCCCCCTTTTCTCGGATGCTCCGCTTCGTGTGATACGGAGGAGGGGGGACTATCTATGAGTCTGTGTGGTCTCGCCGGTCGCCGTGAGCTGGCAGGAGGGCTTGTCCCCTTTGCCTGCTACCCAGCTCACCAAAACGCAACATTGTGCCTCCTGCAGGTCATAGCCAATAAGGACGAGGAGGACGTCTGCCGGCATCTTGCGGTTTATTGCATGGAGCAGACAGGCTGCCAATAGGTGGAGCCTTTGGCCAAGGATAGAAAACAAAAGAATGTGGCCGAAATAAGGCGGAAATAGCGGCCTTTCGTACATGTACTTTTTCTTTCATTTTTTCCCCTTCAAGGTTTTGTTTTTGGATGGGGAGGGGGGAGGTGGGGCTAATGTTTCTTTGAAGCCTTTGGGCAAAGAGAGAGGAAGAGGATATCACCACCTTGTGAGAGCCATTTTATCCGTGAAGAAAGAAATATATGAGCACGCGACAATGCAATAAGATGAAGTAGTAGGCCTGAGAAGAAAGAAAAAAAAAGAATGGGGGGCGCTCTCGGGTAAAGGCATTGCTGAGAACTTCGTTTGAGGAAAAGGAGGGAGGAACGAGGGAGAAGGGAACTGGTCGGCGGCCCGATGAACGGCTACCATAGCGATACGAGCTGTGTATACAGTTTCATCAACAGCGGCTACGGAGGGCCTTGACATGTGTCTATCCAAGAAAAGACGCCGCTGCAGCTAGCTCTCGAGCTGTATTTCGTAGAGCAAAGGGACTTTGTTTCTCTTTCTTTTCTCTTCTCCTTTTTGCAAAAAATACATGGAGAAAATGAGAAGGGGGGGGGGGGGGGGGTGGCAAGACGGAAGTGTGAGAAAGAAAAAAAAGAAGAAAAAGGCAAAGGGAAAAAAAAAATGCAGCCCGCATCTAGCCGTGGACTCGTTTGCAGCATCGGATCAAGTGAAGAGCACCCGGGTTCTACCTCTTCTGTACGAACAACGAAACAATGCTCCTCTTCTTTCTTGTCTGCTCTTGTCCGATAGCTCCAGCTGTCCCGGCTCCAAGTGGTGCAATCGGCATGTGGCCCTCGTTTGTCCGATGCAGACGAAACGCGGCAGGGAGAGAGCAAAACGACGAACCAAACGACAAACCGAACGAGACGCCTGCGGCCGGCATGCAAGGGCCCGGGAGAAAGTCTCTTTCCTTACTTTTTTTTTCCCTTGTTCAAAGGAGAATAGCCTTGTCTCGTCTCGCCGGGAAGCACGGAGGTGCTGTCGGCGTGGGCTGCAATTGCACAGGAGCCCATTCTCGTGCAGCCTTTGTGCAGCCTTCGTGCTGCCTTTGTGCTTTGTTTTTGCTGAAAACTCGGGGAACCCCCCCCACCGCCTTCCTTTTTCTTTTTCCTGTCGTCTATTCCATTTCTTATGTGCGATGTTCGATCCCGTTGGGTTAGAATGTAAAAGCCAGCTTTCTCAGCTGGAAAGCTTCGACAGGATATATAACAATGTGGTCGGCAACACCAACAACAGAGAGCTCCAGAAAGAAGATGCTAGAGGAGGAAAAGAAAGCACACAGAGTTCAAGAGAGTGAAAGGCTGCTCCCTTCTCTGTGGACCTCGATGGAGCTCCGTAGAGCTGCAGTATCCTCCCAATCCCCCCAAATCTAGGGAGAGGAAGTTCCACATCAAGATTTACATACTTTTACATATACTCACCTGGCGAATCTCGCGCCGGTGCCATAGACAAACCCTTTCTTTGTCTTCTTTTTCGTGTATCATCTCACAGACCGAAAGCCTTTCGGCAGCAGATCGACAAGACTATTGCTTTCAGACTAACCCCCCCCCCCCCCCCCAAAATGAGAGCAATGAAGAAAAATAAGAAGCCGCGGTTCTACAACACAGAGACAAGCTGTGTGACCGTGCCGAAATAAGACGGAACGGAGGGGTCGATGCTGTCTGCCGAAAAGTGTATTTCGCTTTTATTTCTTGTTCGCGAGAGGGTGCATGTGCGTGTGCTTGCTTGCGTTTGCTTGCGTTTGCTTGCGTGTGTGCATGTGTGTCCATGCAGTGTTTCCCGCTGTTTGCTTTTGTCTGCATCGAGGCGACACAAAGGTTGCCTCTTGGCGTCTTGGACGCCCGGCCCAGTCTAGGGTAGACAGGGAAAGCCAAGAGAGGACAGAAAGGATTTTTCTTGGGGGGGGGGATGAGAGACAGGGTCTTCAGATCGATTTCGTGCTATCCTTCCCTCCCCCCCTTGTTTGCTTTCCGTACTGTATTGGGTCTCCCGTATCCATCTCAAACATCTTCCGAAGCAGTTCACACCAAGAAAACAATCAAAGAGGGAAAAGAACAGAGCGAAAAACAAAGCAAGACGGGTGCTACCAGTCGTGCCACATGCGCCTCTCCCAGTGTCGCTGCCCGGTGTACTGATCAGCTTAGCCTTGCTCGTCCCTTGCTCGCTCTTGGTCTTCCGTCGTGCTCTCCGTGTGTCTACCACCCTCATCCCCTCCGTTTCTGTTGGTGAAACCGGACCCGCTCTGGCGCAGAAACAATGAAGAAGAAAAAGTAGAGGGAGAAAACGAAACAAAGACGCCGTGTGACCGATCTTGGTCTTTCCCGACGAGATGGAGGGAGCACTACCGCGTGTGTTACCACGGCTTTAGATCCAGAAAAAAGCCAGAGAAAAAAATAGGCAGAAGAAACGAAAGAAGCACAAAGAAGCACAAGAGGTACAAGATCAAATATCAGCAGGGCTAAATAAAAAAACAATGCCACAGGCCGCGGTACGGGGACTTGCCTGGCATCGGCACAGCTTTGCTCTAGCTCCATCTCGTTCTGTGCGGCAGTAGTTTCTCCCTTTTGATTTGATAAAAAAAAACATTGTCTAGCTTCTGAGCTGTCTCTTCTCTCTTCATTGCCTGGGGTTGCACTGCGTCAGCTTGGTGCAACCATTGCCCCCCCTACCCGCCCTCGTCCTCCTCTCAAGGGGCATCGAGAGCTGGAGAGCTGAGACAATATGCACTGGCACTGACGCTCTCTCTACCTTTATGTTCTATTACCTCCTCCCTTTGCCGAACTCACTCTCCCCGCCCTCTCTATTTGCCTCTCGGCCACCCCCCACCCACATCTAGGACAAAACACACCACCCAGCTAGCCGCGATGTCGTGCATATGTTTTACAGGGTACGCATTGTTTTTAAATAAAAAAGAGAACAAGAACTAGAATAGGGCAAACGAGGTGTCCGCATGCTGCCGTCACGTTGCGGCTCAGCGCTGCCCGGGAACTGTGCACAGCCTCCCACGCATACCCCCCCCCCCTCTCCCCATTGTTCTGTTTGCCACCTTTTTTGTCGTGTTTTCTTGAGTCTTCACATCTTGTTTGCCTCCCGGACCACGTCACCTCCCGGGACTGTAAGACATGCCAAGAGCAAACTGAGAACCGTGCTTGTGCTTCCCGCATTCCGTTCAGCTCGTGCTTCTCTATCTATTTATTTTTCAGTCTCTTTTTTCTCATAACCCCTCTCCCTCCCTCGGACATCACATGTACAGGCGCCCGTCGTCCCAGAGGGAGGGAGGGGGGCGAGGGCAGCTTGGTGCCACGATGCCCAAACTGCTCCACGGCCCAACTCTCACCGAGAAACAATATAAGGGGACAAAAGAATGTGACGCGTATCGTCCGTCGTAGCCCCATAACAGGACAAAGCAACTATTTTACTATGGCTAGGCAAAGGACCTCAAAAGAAAAGGGAGTGAGATTTTCAATGGCAGTGCAGCAACAGCCGGGAGGAGCTAGGTAGACAAGACTGTCTCATACCCGCTACCCATAATATAGAGAGAGAACAAAGCAGCACTCTGGGCGAAAATGTCGATCCCAGAGCAGCATCCCCACCGCTCTCTGTTCTTTCTGTTGTTTGAAGTTGTCGCGAGGCTGTGGTGTTGCGCTTTTTGGCCCCACCAGCCAATCAGTTTTTAGTTCCCTCCCCGCCCCTGACTAAAAACTGGGCCGGCGCACTAAATTACAATGACGAGCAGTGCCTAATTGATAGGGCGCGTTTTCGACTCCGAGCCTCATCCGCAAACCCGGCGACGACATCCCCAACAGCGCCGACGCACGAGATACTAACCTCTGCTGCGCGGAGAAAACACCGGCCTTGCATATACACACGCCCACACATACACGCCTACACAAAATATGGCTGACGTTCCGCTGCTCGTCATCTCCGAGACGGCGTCGTCGGAGCGGCGCATCACGCCGGCCTGGTCCATCAGCACCCTCAAGGCCAAGCTCGAGCACATCACCGGCGTGCCGCCGTCGTCGCAGGCACTGTACCTGGCGCCGGCCGACAGCACCGGTCGTCGTGGTGGCAGCGGCAGTGCTTCATTTCCCGCGCCCGCGCCCCAGAAGATCGCCATTGCCGCCGCCGACGAGGACGCCACGTTTCTTGCCCAGTTCCCGCTGAGCCCCTACGCCGAGCTGCACGTCGTCGACACGCGGCCGCCGGGCGCGCGGCCCAACTTCAACGACACCTCGGGCGTCGAAAAGTACGTGCTGCCCGCGGACGAGTACGCCGCCAAGACCGACTCCGTGCTGGCGTGGAAAAAGGCCCAGAAGCTCGGCCGCTTCGACCCCGCCGCCCCCGACATCACGCGCGCCCGCATCGCCGCATTCGCTGCCGAGGCCCAGGCCCGCGGCATTGCTGTCGGCCGTCGGTGCCGCGTGGGTGGCGACGACGCGCGCCGCGGTGTCGTCAAGTACGTCGGCGAGGTGCCCGAGATTGCTGCTGCCGCTGCTCGTGCTTCCCCCGCGAGCAGCGCACCGGGTGCTGCGGTGTCGCCGGCTGCGCTGGCGTCCGCGGGCACGTGGGTGGGTGTCGAGCTGGATGAGCCGGTTGGCGGCAAGAACGACGGCAGCATCGGCAGTACGCGGTACTGGGGCGAGGACCCGGCGCCGGGCCAGACCGTGATCAAGCGGGGCGTCTTTGTGCGACCAGAGCGGGTCGAGGTGGGCGATTTTGACGCGCTCGACGACCTCGAAGAAATGGAGGAGATTTGAAGACCCCCGAGGGGGGGACGAAGTGGAGGAACGCGGAAAGGGGAAAGGACGGGCGGGAGTAGGCTGAGACTTGGAAAGCCATGCAGAGACAGAGAGGGGGGGGAGGGGGCGGACGAAGTCGGCCGTTGCCAACTGAGGGTGGTCCAAGAACGGAGAACTTCACGACACTCACAATACCCTTTTGCGTGGTGGAGAGTTTTTGGTGGAAACAACACACAACAAAACGAGGCAGGGCTCCCCGGATGCCAGAACCGCGAATCTGCGTCACCAATACCAAAGGTATCGCAAGCGTCACCGCTGACTGTGATGGCCAACGTCTGCGTGTGAAGGACACGTGAGATCGAGACGCTGCTCAACATGGGAGCTTCCTCGTGTTCTTTCATCCAAGACTATTGAGCGGCCGGAGAAGACAAAAGGGATCCGAGACCGGACCGAGCGTCAAATGGGCAAGATATCTATCCTCGCCGGCAGATTTTTGTTTGTTGGTGAGCAAGCTGATGTTGTTTTCTTTGACAGCCACCTTTTCTTCTGCTTCTTTGAACCTTTCTCCCCTCCCCCCCCTACACTTGCCTCGAGACATCATGTCATGGCCGTGCTAGACAGGGACATCGTCCAGGGCCTAAAACGTCCCGTCTAACAATTGTTCTCTGGGCGTGGCCAAGCATACAACAACAGGTTCGGGAATGCAGTATGGGGGACCGGGCCAGACTCGGGGGGGGCGGCGGCCAGGCTAAACAAGGCCAATCTCGATATCTCGTGTATTTTTTTCTTGTTGTCTCGTTTCCTCCGGAGCATGAACTCGGTTCCTACGTTATTACGATGCCGAGACGTCCTATCGACCGGAGAAGAGTCCTGCAGCACAAAGATGGTAGCGGCGAGATACGTTTCCAATCAAGAGGCAAATCAACAGGCACGCAGGCATGGTAAAAATAATTGGGGAGGGGGGATGGTAGGCACCTTGCTTGGGAGACATGTCTATACTTCTTTTCCTATATACTTCATGCCCTACACATGTGTGCTTTGCGGTGCTGCCGATGCAGTGGATGGTCTACTCCGTACATTGGTGGTCAGCGAATGCCGGCAATGTTCTGGCCAAGATCGACAGTCAATATGGACTGCCGGCAGGAAGTGAACAGGGGGACGAGAGGCTCGCCGTCGGAAATGGTAGGCGGGCCGTCTGTCCTCTATGCAACGCAGCTCGTTGTCGCCGTCCAAACGCAGGAATCCCAAACAGCATTGGCTTATGCACGGGGGGGGGGAGGCACGGCAAGACATTGTCGAGTACCAGGTTCTGGTCCTGTGTTTTTTATCTTCTTTCCGCGCCCCATGTTCCCCGTATCTTAGGGGCGAGGAGGGCAAAAAGAAAGGCTGCCACGCGTGACGGGGAATTTGCGGCGAGATGGCACAGCGAAGATGCAGCTGTCCTGCGAGATGCTTTTGAACATTGTGGCCGAAACGCCTTCTCTTGCCTCTTTTGGAGAAGTTTCTTTCTTCTTCCTCCTTTACCCATGCATCCTCGCCCCGGCCTGGGCGTGCTGACCTACAGTCCCCTCTCCGGGCAATGGGTATTAGATCTCTCCCAACCTAGGTCTCGTCCCTTCTCGCCTGCCTCCCCCCCCCCCTGCTCGCCTTGCGTCTTGGTGGACTCGTCCTCCGGAAGTTTAGGATCTGAAACAGCGGGAATCCACGTCCACGTCCACGTCACACCCGCCCCCCCGTTCCACTCCTCTTTTCCCTCCGTCTAGACTTCGTTTTGCTGGTGATCTTCCAGGCGGCAAATAAACTGCGTCAAGAACGGAAGCCCGGCAATATGGCTCCCATTTTTTTATGAAGTTGTTTTCCATTCTTCTTCTAGCTCGTCCTTCTGCCAGGCCGTTTGGTCCGGGTGCTCTGAACAGACCCGATGGTGACGACAACATATGAAGAGGGAGAGTTCTGTCACTCCATCCCGGAATGACGCCTGGGCAGCTACGCGAACCCCTGTCTTTTTTCTTTGTTGCCAACGCAAACTCACGCCCTACAGACCGCCTCTCTATCTGCCCCTGTCCCTGTCAATGGTTTTCATTTATTTCTTCAGGTCCAGACAGAACCACACCCAACGTTGTCGTCGACACGGCCACTAAATGTGATACAGCGGCACTCTCTCCCGCATAAACATGTTTGTCTTTGCCAGCCTCCCCCCCGGGTACGAAGCTCGATAAGTAAGAGGCCTGTTGTCATACTCCCCGGCGATGTTGTGTGCAAAGGCAGACAATCTTCCGCAGCGAATCTCGGCCCGGCAGCACACCTGTCGAGCGAGGCTGCAAAAGGGAGATGCAACAAGAAACCTCCGCCAACAAAATTGAGAGTCGCGTATTGTTGTATCAGAGCATAGCATGGAAAACGTAACCACTTCGCCAGCATGCTTGCACAGCCGAGAACAGAGGATGCCCGTAAGCTTGATGTGGAATCAGGAAATGGGCCAAGATGCTCTCGAGAGGCGGAAAAGTCGTGATGTTTCGTGTCCTGGCGGAGACGCTCCAGCCCGCTCAGCCTCCCCAGCTCTCTTCAGCCCTCCTCTGCCCCTCCGAGCTAGTGCCACCAGCCCGGCAGAGAATCAAAATATCGAAAAAGAAGAGCCCTGGTCAGGTTGGCGTGTGGGGTAGCAGGTGGAATCACCGTCGCAGCAGCCACCGCCATTCTGCCGTCGTGTTGGCGCTGGCGGTAGCACTCGGCAGTCTCGGCTTCCTCGGCGGCCTTGGTGGGTGCTTTTTGGTGCCTTCCACCAGTGGTGTGAGGCTGTGGCCAGCGAAGCCGTTCTGCCCGGTGCGGGGGATGGAAAATGCTGCTCGCACCTTCCCTTTTGACATGCCCGCTTTCCAGGGAAGGAAACGCCTTCTTTCCTTGTTTGGTAACAAGTCAGCAATAAGCATACAAACAGCAGCTACTCCGTACGCTCCTGCCGCTGTACTCCGTAGGTGCTCTGGTAGGCTCGTCATCGATGGAGCATTTATGCTTAGGCCACTCCCGCCTGCCCTCCCCGCCGCCCTATCGATACCACGCACCGACCAGCCTCAGCGCCGACCCCTCGTCCGCCGGGGGTGGGTTTTGCTGGATTCCTCGATTCCTCCAGCGGAGTGACACTGAAGGGATCTTATCATGGTGTGCACTAGGCACGTGCGATTGGTCCACATGTCCTTGGTCCCCGCCAAAAGTAACCTCAAAAAGCGGGTCTCCGGGCACCCCCTTCCCTCCTTGGCCATTTCTAGGGCCCTGGTGCTGCTGCATGCGCTTTAAACCAAGCAGAGGCGCCAAAACAGCTTTGCGTCTCAGACCAGTGCCCGAATGTGTCGCAGATCGTCCCTCCGCCCAGACTTTTCGCTTTTGTTCTGTGCCTTTCTGACTGCAACTTGCAACCCGCAACATTGTGTGTCTCTGGAGCCGCTGGCCGTCTTGTCTCGAATCAGGAGCCGTTTTGTGTGTGGCAGCTCCCGCCACTTTTGGCAGTTGCGACCGACCCCAGGCGTTCTTTGTCCTTCCGCCGGGCAAGAACGTCTATCGCACCCGCCTCTCCTTGTCGCTCTGTGTGGCGTGCTCCACCATTGCTGTGCGTGCCGCTCCTTCCTTTCTTTATCGTCTTGGTCTCTCTTTCCTCCGTTCTTACTACCATTGACGTCGACGTCTGGTCTAGATCTCTTCTCCCCTCTCCATCCTTTTTGCCCTCCTCTTCTCATCATTTTTTCTGTTTCTGGTGTTGAGATTCCTCACCCCGATTCCACACCCTCGCTGTGCCCGCCGCGACAAAAACACGATCGACCAACCTGCCACGACCAGCCCCTTCCCTCAGTGTGCCTGACTCTTGGCACCCTACCCTTTCTTCCTCTGCAAATCGTTTGAGGGACGATCAAAACTCCCAAGCCACAGAATCCGGCCTCCCATGTTCTGCCCTCGGGACTGGCTATGTGACAAACCCGGCGCCTCCTCTCTTGGTTCGCCTCCAGTCCGTCCTGCTGGCCCTGCCTCGCCCGTCATCTTTATACCCCTCCCCAAGCATTTGTCGTGAGCCTTCCCCTTGTTGCTTGCCGATTACTCCACTCTACATCCTTTTCTCTTCTTTCTTTCTCCCTCCTTCCCGTCATCATCTCTCCCTCTCTCCTCTCCTCTCTTTTCTATTATACTCTGCCGATCTTCCTTTCTTCTTCTCTCTTTTCCCCTTTCCTTTAGACCTATTTCGAACGTGTCGTCGGCTTTCCGCTACTTGTTTGCCCGCATTCACGCCTTGCTCCAACCGTCGCAGCACAAGGAATATCTCCGACGCTACCCCCTCGGCGGCAACGTCAACCTGCTAATGCAATCGCCTTTCTTTCGCACTCTCGTATCTGGCGGCAACCTGTTCTCGCCCCCCAACCTTTCTCCGGCAGCTCCGGCGACGTCGACCGTTGCCAGCGCGGGCTCAAACTACCACCAACCTCGACTCCAGCCACAGCTATGAGAGAAACAGCAGCAACGACGATGGCGCCCTGGAAATGGCTTTTTACCGCAGCGTCGGCAACCCTCTCTGCCGTCTCTGTCTCCGCTCAGACCGATTCCGACGCGCAAATATATACCATGGACAGTGTACCCGACTGGCAAGCGGCGTCTGCCTTGTCAGTGCGGATTTCAGCACCTGCAGCCGATATCTATCCAGTACCGTTCACAGTAGTTCCCTCAACTGCCCTCCTAGGCCTGAACCAGTCCCAAGAAACACGAGGAGTAAGTTGCAAGGCCCCGGCAGGAGCAGCAAATCCGCAGTATTTTGCTGCGCAAGCAATGCATCCGGGAAACGACACGAGGGTGGCTTGTCTAACTGCTAACACGTTACACCTAGACCGTCGCCATCCAAGGCGAGATCATCAGGGCAACGCAACAAAACTATGCCAACATTTCTGGGTCGCATCAGATTGCCTTCCTCTGCTGTGACAACATCACGTCCTCGTTTATCGATGCGAACCGTATGTTTAACACCCTAATGGCCAGCCTGCCGGCCGCCATTCTGCTATACAGCCAGACCGGCACCTGCTGCGGCCTGTCCGGCTCGAACCTGGCCTACCAGAACATCCTCTCCATGGTTGACGCTGGCGACGCGGCGCAGGCGCTGAATATTATCAGCTCCGGTGGCAGCGCCACCGAGGCCGTAATCAGCGGCAACGCCACCACGAATGGTTCGGGCGCCCAAGGCAATCAGGCCAGCAATAATTCCGCTGTTGCTATGAGCATCTTGTACAGTATAACGGGACTGATTACGCTGCTTTTCCTCATCATCATTGCCACGGGCGCAGTTCGCGCCCATCGCAACCCCGAGCGCTATGGTCCGCGCAGCGGCTACGGCGGGCGCCCACGCCAGAGCCGTGCCAAGGGCATTGCCCGTGCCGTGCTCGAGACGCTTCCTATTGTCAAGTTTGGCGACCCGACGCCTGCCAAACCCGACCCGAGCATGGAACTTGAGAGCGTCCCAGAATCCCGCAGTGATGCGGGGGCCGTTGGCGCGAATACCGCAGGTGTGCAGGTCCATCATCTTTCTATGATCCCTGAAGATGCCGAGACTCAGCCGAAGGCCAGGGATATCTCGGAAACCGGTGCTTCGGGCGCTGCCAACAGCTCCTCGGAGTCACACTCTGGTATCGGTGCGGCAGCGAGTGCAGCATCCGCCCAGGACTCGACTGCAGCAGAGAACAACGACCACCTCGGCTGCTCTATCTGCACAGAGGACTTCTCCGTCGGCGAGGACGTCCGGGTCCTGCCATGCAACCACAAATTTCACCCACACTGCGTTGACCCGTGGCTGGTGAATGTATCCGGCACGTGCCCACTTTGGTATGATTTCATGTCTCCCCAGGTGTGATTCCAGAACAGGTGTAACCTACTCAGACCTTGTACTAATCGTTTTGTGTTTATAGTCGCCTGGACCTGCGGCCTAACAACGGCGAGCCCGATGCCCTTGCTGCTGATGGTCAACCGCACATGCCACCGCCTTTGGAGGGGGAGGACGGTGGCGCCGCTGCATCCGCCGAGGCTTCCGGATCCGCAGGTCGGCACCGGTCTTCCCGCCTGTTTGATCTAAACCGCCTGCGTCACGCATCTGTCGAGGAACGCATTGAAGCGCTGCGCCGTTACCGTGTGGAGAACCAGACTGAACAACAGGGTCCGTCAGGGCCTCTGGCCGGCGAAGACGAGCACAGCCGAGAGACACTGACAAAACGCCTTCGCGACAAGTTCCGCATCCGGACACGAGAACAATCATCCAGCTAGTCGAGCCGCGGCCGATAACCAAAACCATAATGTCTCGCTTTTTTTATCTCCCCCTTCTCACATCCGCCACCGCCTCAAAAAGCAACTCTACGTTCTACTTTGTATCTTCGGCCCATTCTTTATTTTATTCGTACTTCATCTATTACGGTCTTGCCCAGCGGTCAGGGGCAAAGTTCACGACACGGGACGACAATTGGTATTTTCCTCTCCTTTTCTTCATCGTTTAGACGCAGGCAAAAAATCCGTGGCTTGCAAAGCTATAATCACGACATTTTGGGACGGATAATATGATGGTATAAATGTTTATATTCTTCCCCCCGCCCTTTCGTCGCTCCCAGTATGTTTTCTATGCTTCTCATTAGTTTTGTTTTTATCCCCCTCACTCTTCTCGCCCGCAAAGCTTCCTTGACTGTTGAATTTCAGGAGAGCCTATCAGCATGAAGCGGTGGTTTGGGGTTTCTTTTGCGGCCTTGTTTTTTCGAGCATTTTCTTCAAGATTTTACTTTGCTGGGGACGGTTGGGGCTCAACGGAGTGGAAAGGAGTGTTCGGCGAATGGGATTTTTGTCTTCCATATCAGATAAAAAAGAGAAAAGTATTTGATCCGTTACTTTGCTCACCACTGCCAACCTCTGGCTCTGCTGACCACAGCCACAAACACTGCAAATGCAACGGTGTAAACCGAGAATTGAGGCTACAATACATAAATAAAGGGGGGGAACTAATTGGGGATTATTTCTGTCACGGGGGCATGCGTCTAAGTGCTGTTCGTTTATTCTCTTTATTCTGATTCTTCAAGTGGCTGCAAGTCCTCCAGGACACATACGCTTCCCTAGCTACCTGTTTGTCTAGGATATGCTTTGCACAACGATTAACGAATGTGAAGTGGAGAGGAAACACAACAGAAATTGATGGACGAACCAAGAAAATTAATACGATAAAAAAAACAAATCCCGGGAACGCAAACCAAGGAAAAAGATGCGCCTTCTGACTGCGCCCCCCCCCCCCCCTTCCCCCCTTCTTCCTGAATATGCAGTTGTGAGCTCTCCGTAATAAGAACAAAAAAAAAAGACACCGTCGACATAAAAGTTCTTCTCGAGAAAACCGCAGTGGAGGAAAAGAGAAGCGAGACGCCGATGCTGAAGTGGCCGAGGGGAACCCAAAAGAGAGAGAGAGAGAAAGAGAGAAAAGAGACGACTAGCAAAAGCGAAAAAATAATGGGACGCGAGGAAAGTGAGACGCGGGTCATAAATTGGAGAAGGATAACTCTCATTTTTTGTTTTGTTTGGCCTTAGTACGGCAAGGCATTCAGGTCCACCTTGGCGTCCTCGCTGTTGTCGTTGTGCCCGCCGCCGCCGCGGTTTTTTCCGCCGTTGCGGCCATGGAACCGCCCACCGCCAGCGCCGTCTCCAGACGCCGCACCGCCACCGCCAATGTCTGGGTCCACGCGGTCCAGGTCCGGTGGGCGTCGTGGTCCACCACCGCCGCCACCGAGACCGCCTCGCTTCTTTTTCCGATTGCCACCGCCGCCGCCACCACCACCACCACCTGCGGCGGCGGCGGCGGCATGGTTGCGGCCGCCTCCATTCTTGCCGCCGTGGCCCTGGTCCCCCCTTCGGTGGTTGCCGTTTCCGTGGAAGCCGGCGCCGTCTTCGGCTTTGCGCTTGCCCAGAACCGGCTCCGGCGTGTGGCGCCCATACTGCTGAAAGCGCGCACGGTCTGCAGCTGGACCGGTCGGGATGGGCACAGACGTCACAGGCAGTCCGCTGCCGGCGCCTGACATCATCGCCGACATGGCGGCGGCCGCCGGATGGTCTCGGTTGTTGCCGCTGCGGGTTGCCTCGGCGTGGCAGCTGGCATGGTACACGCGCGAGCCAATCTTCACGGCGTCGATCCACACCCACTCCTGAGCCTCGTCGAGCCACTTCATCTCAAACTTCTCCTGGCAGATGGGGCAGCTCTGGTTGGTGCCGGCACTGCCTGTGGGCACAGGAATCCACTGCAGCTTCCCGCCCGCGGCGCCGCCCGCGCCAGACGCAGCTCCGACCCCCGACGCGTGGCCGCCTCCGTTGCCCGCAGCACCACTGCCGTTGTCGCCGCCGTGCCCGGCTCCATCGATGTCAACCGTCTCGCGGGAGTGAACCCAGTCAGCCTGGTCGACGTACCAACTGCGGTGTTGGCCGCGCTTCTCAGCCTCGACGATGCGCTGGTGGACGCGAAAATGCCAGTCCATGTGTGCGGTCTTTGCGGCCCTTCCAGCATCGTCCGTCCGGAAACGACGGCCGCACTGTGTACAAGGAGGGCCGAGGTCCTCGTACATGAGAGGCAAGAGGTGAGGACGGAATCTACAGGGGGAAAAGGAAAAGATTGTGTTGGTCAGCCCGAACAATCACATATGACTCACAGTCGTTTTTGTGTGTGTGTGTGCGTGTGCGTAGTATACGATGAAGCCGGTGTGGAACTCACTTTTTGAGAGAATCGGACTGAAACGAGATCTCGTTTTGAACTTCGCGCAACGGTTCACGGACGCCAAAGGCGGGAGAACGGATAGACGCGATAATGTTTGCAAGCCCCGGAACATTCAATGTCGGCGGCAGAGGTGGAGCGGAAGAAGGAGGAGTGCTGTGAGCTGCTGCCGCAGGCACAGAAGTCTGCTGGATAATGCCTGCTTTCTTAAGCATGTCCATCAATGCCAGCGGGTTGCTCACCCCCCCGGCAGCGGGAGCAGCGCTGCCGGCACTTCTAGCAGCGACGGCGGCGGCGGCAACCTGAGGAAAGGCTGCCTGCATGGCCGGTGGCAACTGCGACATCTGTGGCGTCGGAGGTACATATGGCGACTGCTGTTGAGGGTACAAGGAGATTGGCTGTTGCACTGGCGGTTGCTGCCGCGCAGCCAAGATCGCCGCCAGTGCTCCCCTGCCCAGAAGAGACTCGATGGACAGGCCGGCTGCGGGTTGTGGTGCCATGGACGGCGGGGCCGCATTCTGGACGGGAGCCGCACCCGCCTGCCTCGCCTGGGCGGCTGCGAGGGCGGCCAAGACGGCTGCCGAGAGGGGCTGGCCGACACCAGGCCCTGCCGTGGTCGGCGGCTGCTGTTGTGGTGGTGGCTGGTAGGGAGGGTATCCTGCCGCCGGAGGTGTCGGCGAGGGGCCCGCCTGGGCCTTATAGTGGCCCGGCAAGTTTACGGCGAGCGCATCAATCTGATTTCTTACAAGGACCAACTTGTCGTACTCGAGGTTCTGGCTCTTTAGGATGGTCTGCAGGTCGAGGAGTGCCTTCAGCCTCCCTGCCACACTAGCATCATACGACTTCTCTGCAAACTCCGCCTTGGTTGCCTGGATTAACCGCTGGACATCCTCATTCAGCGATTCTAAGGTTACTCTGGGCGCCGAAGCTGGGGGCGCAAAGGGACCCGAAAGCCGCTGCTGTTGCTGCAGCTGTGGTGCGTGTGGTTGAAACGGCGCACCGGCTGTGGGGTATAAGGCTGGTTGGGGTGTGGTCTGAGTAGTTGGCTGTGATTGCTGATGAAGAGGCTTGGTTAGTTGTCACGCATGTCCACAGGTTGGCCCGACTGACGTGCCCTTTCGTATCAAGGGAAGAGTATCCTACCGGTTGTAAGGTATATGCCTGTTGTTGTTGTTGTTGTTGTTGCGGCTGGCCATATGGGCCTTGCGGAGGGAATGACGGTCGGCCGCCCGGTGGTGTCGGCGTCTCACGGTAGGGCGTGGTGCTGAGCGGCCGGCCGCGATTGAGCAGCTGCTGCTCGCTCCGCATGTGTTCCTGCTGGGCTTGGAGAGCCGAGCTTCGTGCCTTGAGGAGGGCATTCTCGATCGGCCGGGTTGTTTCGGGAGAAAACACAGGCCGCGGATCCACGGACCCGGGCACGGATTCCTTCCACGTCTTGAGCATCTCGTCCATCTTGCGCCGGGTCGCGTTATCAACAGACGCATATGCACCCATAAATGTCGAGTACAGCCCGCGGCTGAAGTAGATCGTGTAGGGGGTGCCGACATTCTTGACGATGGAGTCGAGGAGGTAGAGGGCGGGTAGTTTTCGTGGGGGGGTGACCTGGACGAGCCGCGTTAGTTGGCAAACCACCAAAGCACGAAGCGCGCCGGACGCGGCTGGGCAACTCGGGAGGAGAGCCTTACCTTCTTGATGTGATCTTGGAGCACTTCGGCGATGCCGTGTGCGTACTCTGTGTTTTCGCGGGCGATGACGGTCAAGGTGGTGATCTCCACGCGCGAGTTCATGGTCAGCCCTTCGAGGGCATCGCGAAAGTCCGAGGCCACATCCTCGGAGTGGTCTTCGTACGACATGGCGACGAGACGCAGGGTACTCTCTCTCTCTCTCTCTCTCTCTGTTTCTGCTTCTTTCAGCTCGCCCAAGCTCCTCTTGCATTCGCGTTTTCCGTCCCCCAAAACGAGGCGCTGAGAGAGGAAGGTCACGCAATCGGTTGCGGGGTACAGCTGTGCCCAGAGGGTTTATTCTGAGGGTCTTCGTCTTCTTCGAGGCGTGCGAGAATACCAGAAACGCTCGCGTATCGCCCTCGTCTCCGTCTTCTTCTCCTTCTCCTCCTCTTCCGTGTCTCCTTTGTTTTCTCTCTTCAGAAGCGGCCCAGATGGCACCGTCTTTTCAAATGCGACAAGCGGAGCAGCAGGGCAGAAAGAAAGGCAAAACAAGAGGCAAGACGAGCAGAATCACAGATCCATCAGCAGCAGCAGCCAAGTTCCCCGAAGCGTGCCGCGCCCTTCCTTCTTGGGGAGCGTCTTGTTCGTTCAGATGGTCACTGGGCAGATTGGGATGCCGGGCGAGCGAGACACGACACCGATGCGGGACGGGAAGGGAATGAATGCCGAGGAAGACGAAGAGCAAATACGGAGCGTGGAGGAAGGGGAAGAAGGAAGAGGGAAGAGGCCAGCGAGAATCCCTCAAGATGGCGAAGGGGGAGGGAGGCGAGAGAAACGAACGCGCAGGGACGGAAAGGAATCGAAAAGAGAGATGGCAGAGAAGAGAGAAGAAAAGAAGGGTATGTCCGGGTCACGAATCTCTGTCGCACGGCGGCGCGTGCACGACCAGCAAAAGAAGTGGTAAAAAAAAAGGAGGTGCGTGTCTTCTCTTTAATTTACAAGTCCTCCCTCGTCTCCATCCGTTTTGTGGCCTCCTTTCTTTGATGCGTTTCGGGGGGGAAGGAGGTTGAAAGGATGGTCGGAAGAAGGGAGGGAAGGAGGAGGAGAGGAGGCAGGAGGCGAGGGAGGAGCGACGGGATAGCTGGCAAAATCCTGTTCGAAAGCTGTGCCTGGACTAAACTAAGAATCTCAGACGTGGCGTGGGGCCATTGTCCAGCAAGGTTACGTAAGTCGGGCTTTGTCACGTGGGTATCTTCTGGGGCGGTTCCGTCCGTACTGTGTGTATGCAAACAACACGGCCATGCGAAACACTGTCTCACGCACTTCTCCGGGCGTCGTCAGTTTGCTGTGGTGCCCTGGCCTCTGGGCGTCGACATTCTGAGAAGCAAGCAGCCCAGTGCGCGAGCTGAAGACGGAATGCGGCTGGCAGTGTACTGCAGTGATGCAAGTCCTTGTGGGCCAGAACAGAGTCTCGCTCGTCACTGGGTGCACTGTTGTGTTGGGGGTTCGTGACGCACGACATCTCACCAAAGTCGGCCGACCAAGCTGGGGGCATATCAGCCAGAGCGCTTGGCCGAATGGTCTTGCAGAGCCTGGACTGGATCAGCAGCTAGGTGTTAGTGGCCGTCGACTATGATCTTACCAGGCTAGGCACGCCAGAACCACAGCTATGGTAGTATGGCCTGGCTCTCCTCGGATACGTGCACATAGCGTCGCTCTATGTTTGGCCTCGTTCTGTTTTGATTTTATTTTTTTGATTTTATTATCCGTTAAAATGTTGATGGCAGTGGGAAGAAACCCCTGTGTTGTGTTGAGATAGATCAGAGAAAGCATGCCTTCGTATCTTGTCCCGGGTATCAGAATAATACCCCCCCGAACCAAGCAAAGACGACCGGGCGCGATGACAATAAAGAAAAAAAGACACAAGCAAAATGGAACGACCAAAGAGAAAGACGATGAGAGAGGGTGAACACAAAAATTAAAGAACGAGATCGAGCAAAACGATACAAAAACGCCAGCGAACGCCAGCCCTCGTTGCCCGCCCTGATTCGTTCCCCGGACCGGCTCATTCAAAAAAAAAAAAAAAATAGACAAAGGAAAGACGTTTGTGTAGTGGACAAAGGGAAATAATATTGAGAGGGAAAAAATGTAATGGCGGAAACAAGAAATCTAAAAATGGCAGGACAAGAAGAGGCCTTCCCCTTCCAGAAGGGAGTGGGCGAGTGAGCGAGCTAGGTTCTCTCAAAACCGCGACATGTTGGCGACACTGTAGTGGCTGCTCATAGCAGGGTGCAGGGCCGTGGGCGGCCGGCGGATGTCGGGCAGGATGGGACTCGACCGGTCCTCACGGTACGTGCTGCCCCCATGCTCGAGGTCGCGCTCCTCGTCGTGGTCGACGGCTGTGTCGGTGTCGCTGGTGTGGGCGTAGAAGTCACCGCCTGCGTGTCCGGCGTTCTCGTCGTCGTAGCTGCCGACAGGCATGGGCTTGCTGATGACAATCTTCTTGGCGGTGAGGCCGCCGCCGCCGGCGCCACCAAAGGGGCCCTTCTTGAAGACCTGGGTCATGCGCTTGAAGCGGCCAGCAGCGGGAGCGGCGCTCTCGTCGTCCGCGCCGCCGGTGGAGAAGGTGGCCGCGGTCGGATAGACCAGGTCCTCCTTGTTGTAGCGCGCGGCAGCATCGCGCGACCGCGACGACGAGGCGTAGTAGTCGCTGGCGCTGCTCACGCCGGAGCCGAGCTTGCCGCCGTCGGCCAGGTTGCCGTCGGCGCGGATCATGCGGGCTGTGAGGCCGGCGGGGCCGTCGCGGAAGACGAGGGTGGCGACAAAGTTGAAGAGGCCAAAGGTGAGGGACAAGATGCCGGCGGCCAGGATGACGCGCCACAGGGGCAGGCCAAGGTTCTGGACGGTGAAGGCAGGCTTGTTGAGGTTGGCGAGCATGTCGCAGCCGAGCATGACCATGGCGATGCCGAGCCAGAAGAAGCCGTGGCGGTCGGCGAAGACGGGCCAGGCGCGCTCAAAGTAGCGCTTGAGGGGCCCCAGCTGGACCTCGGTGACGATGAGGAACATGGCAATGGAGGAGACAAAGACGTGGGCGATGGCGTCGAAGAAGAAGAACTGGCCCGTGACGCCGGTCATGACGATCATGACCCAGCTGGCGACCGTGACAGACAGGAGCGCGATGATGTTGCAGGGCCGAAGGACATTGAGGACCTTGTAGCCGATGCCACGCAGCTTGCTGTTTCCCGCAAGGTTGAACATGTTGGCCGTAGTAATAAGAATGGTAAAGAAATGGTGCTGTCTGTGTCTGGCACAGGGCAAAACGATGGCAGGAAAATACGAAAAAATCGTCGTCTCTCTCGCTCGCAGAGCAGGGAGGTCGAGGAATGCGAGTGGTGTGCGTAGGTCTAGGCCGAAACGAACGGAATGGAAGAAGAGAAGCGACGAAGAGAGGAACAAATGAAGAAATGAAAAGAGAGAGCAAAAGAAGGAATCGAGACGGAGATGAAGATGTTGGGAAAAGAGCCAGCCTTTTTGTAGTAGTAATGAACAGCAGAGGTATGCGAGAGAACAGTGCAAACGAACGGGGAGAGAGAAAGGAGGTCAAGGGGGGCTGCGCAGTAAAAGAAAGAAGCCAAAGAAGCCAAAGAAAGAAAAGGAGGACCGGAAAGACGAGGAAAGGAAACAAAGAGGCAAGGAAGTGAACAATGTCGTTGTTACGGCCTAATCACCATTGTCCAACAACAAACAATCGGAGAGATGGAAGGGAAACAAACGAGGGAGAGAAGGAAGAAGAAGAAGACAGAGGAGGAGGAAGCAGGCCGCGCAAGAGCTTCGAGGAAAGCAGACGTGAGGCCCTTTAATACAGGCTTGCCATTGTTCCCAGCTCGATGTGGGTGTGTGTCGTCGAGGGCGGAAGCTGCTCCAATGGGGTGAGCGCTGGCGGCGCTTGGGCGTCCCGCCGCTGGAGAATAATGCAACGAGTGGGCAAAACAGCGGACAAACGAGAGGGGAATTGGCGAGCGAATGCAAACGCCCGCGAAGCAAGCAACGGTGAGCCAAAGAAATCAAGTGAAGAGTGCAGGAGCAGAGAGGAGGGAGAGAGGCGACGCGGACGGAAGCCAAAAGGAAGAACGACAACGGATGCGCGCAGCCAAAATGGCCTGCGGCGGTTCCCTGTGTCGTTTCGCATTTCCAGCCAACCCCAGCCAATGGATTCTTTGGCGCGCTGTGCGGTCGAACACCGGCTGTTATTCTGTCATTTTACCATTTTATCATATTATCTTGTGTATTTTATTCTAGGTGTGGGAAGGACGGCCGCTCGTCGGCTGGCCCAGCGTGGGCGGCTCTCCGCGCATTCGTTTTTCGTTTTTTCTTTTGCTTGGGAGAGGTCTTGCCCTCCGTTTGCTGTCCTCCAACGCTGTCGGCCGCAGACTGAGACACGCGAGCAGGGATGCAAAGGGCCAGAAAGGAGACGACACTGTCCAGCAAGCCGCCGGCTCCTCTGTCCTCTCTCTGGGTTGGGGAATACCATCGCCTGTTCCCCTTCGCTTCTTCTGCCTGCCAGGCCTAGATAGTTTCACCTCGTCACACACCGGGGGGGGAGCGCGTTGGAGTCATGCTCTCTGCTGCAGAGGTCGCAGTCACCGCATTCATGCAAGACCACTCACTGACGGCGCAAGTCCCACTTCCGGTTCTCTGACCAGGCGCCCCGTACCGATACCGAGCTCTTCGTATGTTCAGCGGGACTGGCTTTGGTCCTTTTCTTTTCATTCTTTCTCGGACCGTCCTTTTCAGTTTGTTCTGCAAACGTCGGCAAACGAGAGAGAAAAAAACCAGCAGCTAAAGATGGCTTTCCGGTACGGAGCAAAGTCCACCGTCTCTCTTGCCCCCACTCCCTGACCTCTCCCGTTCGTGCCCAAGACTTGGGATGAGCCCCGTTCCTCGTCCACCCGACGGCAGACGCCAGAGAATCAGGTTCTGTGGTGCCCTGGGGAAAGGAAAGGCGCACGGGGATCGGCTGGATCCTGAGGGATCCAAGGCCAGGGAGGGCAGAAGCCCGCCCAGCGGCTGGCCCTCCAGAGCCACACAAGAAACAGACGACGCATCGTCCTCTGTCCTGCATAGAGAGGAAGCGACCCTTCCCTCCCCCTCCCCCCCAAGTCGTCCTCGAGGCAGGGAGGCAGGGCCTGCTTCCTCTGCTCCGAGGCCTGAGCCCTGAGCCCTGCAAACGGGGCTGTCCCGCCTTGACTTCAGTGCTTGTCATGCTTCGTGTTTCAAAGCAGGGTCTGACGTGAAGAGAATCGGGAAGCCCAAAGGGGGTGGTGATCCACCCTCCATCTTCCCAGAGAGCAGCCTTGTGCTGTGATGTCGATTGGCTACCGCAGCCTTATGCCGAGTTTCAGGTCGTTGGGGGGTCTGGTTTTGGGCGCGCATGAGACCCACCTGCCCTGTTGCGTGGCGCTAAGAGCGTGGGCGCGCAGCGCAGCGTACGGAGTACAGCTCTCCAATTTGTTTTTAGAATGCCGGGGTATTATTATTGCAGGACTGTGAAGACCATTGCATCCCACAGACTTATTTATGGCTCATGCCTACACTGCCACGGTGGTTCAGACGGAGCACGGCAGGGCAGCGGGTAAAAGAAAGAGCGTCAGATCCGGACAATAGGAGCGAGGATGCACGTGAACATTGGGAGGCAGTGGGCGGGCCCCACCCATTTAGAGAAATAACGTGAGCACGCGTTTTCGCGCGCCTTCCTCTCTACGCGCAGCTCGTCGCCACCCACCCGCCGACGCTGCACCAACGATGGTGAGGGCCACTCGACGACGGTGACAGACGAAGCAGTAGAAGCAGAAGAAAGAGAAGAACCCGTATTGCTGCGCAACCATCGTCGCCCCGTCCGACCTCCCCCATGAGCGACCTCCACGCGCTGCTGCCCGACTTCGCCGCCGCCGACAAGCATGCCGCGCTCCTGGCCGGCCTCGAGACGCACCGCGTCAGCCTGAGCGAGCTGCTGACCCTCGACGCCGCAGAGATTGGCAAGCGCACGCGTCTGCCGCTGCTGGATCTCCAACGGCTGTGCGACGAGGTGCGCGCGCAGCTGCTGCAGTCGGCGCAGCCGGTGAAGAGTAGCGCGACGAAGAGGAGGGCGCAGAAGCTGCCACCAAACGCAGCGGAGGAGGAAGCCGACGGTAGAGGGGGGCCTGGAGAGGAGCCTGGAGAGGAGCCTGGAGAGGAGCCTGGAGAGGGCCCCGGGGAGGGCCCCGGGACGCAGGACAACGACCGCGAGGCAGCATCGGCGCTGCCCCGACCCGCGTTGTCGGCTGCTGGGCCCACCCCGGCGCCCGGCCGCATCAGCACGCTTGACCCCGCCCTCGATGCGGCGCTCGCCGGGGGGTTCCCGACTGGTGTCCTTGCGGAAATTGTCGGCGAGAGCGGTGCTGGCAAGACTCAGCTGCTCCTGAGCCTGCTGCTGGCCGTGCAGCTGCCGCCGCCGCGGGGCCTGGGCCGCAAAGCGCTGTACATTGCATCCGAGGCGCCGCTGGCGACGGGCCGCCTCACCCAGATCATCCGCAGCCACCCGGATCACGAGACGCTGCGGCAGCACTGCTCGCTCCAGGCCATTGCAACGATCAACACGCCCGACCTCGAGGCGCAAGAGCACATTCTGACCCACCAGCTCCCGGTCCAGCTGAGCCAGGCCGAGAAGTACGGAGGGCCCTCCGGGTCGTTTGGGCTGGTCGTGCTGGACTCGGTTGCCGCCAACTTCCGGCCCTTTTTTGGCGGCGGCGACTGGGGAGGCAGCACAGGGATGGGTGGGGGAAGAGGAGGAGGGGGAGGGGGAACGGGGGCAGGAGGACCCATGCCTGGACGTAGCCACTCACTGGCCGCCCGCAGCTTGGAGCTGGCACGGCTGGGGATGCTTCTGCGGACCCTTGCCCAAAAGCACAACCTGGCCGTCGTGGTGGCCAACCAAGTCGCAGACCGATTTGACGGAGGCGGCGTCGATGGCTGCGACAACGGGCCGGTCTCGCTGTCCCAGCAATGGGGCGGCGCCGATGGTGGCCGACCGAGGCGAATATCGTCCATGGCATCGGCTGCCAAGAGGCCACGCCAAGGGGGTGGTAGCATGTTGCCGCCGCCACCATCTTCGGTGCAACAGCGGCCGCAGCAGCAGCAGCAGCAGGCACAAGCTCTGCCTTCGTCCTACCACCACTTGCCTCTTACCCAAGAGAGCCCACTGGCCGCACGCAGCCGGCGGCAACCATCACAACAGCCGCCTATAGCAGGAGGAGCAGGAGCAGGAGCAGGGCTGCTGCTGCTGCCCACGTCGTCACAACCAGAACTAGAGGCCGCCACCGCCGCCAAGGGGGCGAGCTCGCCGATCAAACCTCCACCGTCAAGCATGGAGCCACCGCCACCGCTCTCTGCGGCCGATTTCGTGCCGCCGTCATCGTCGCAGTACATCCCACCTTCGCAGTTCCCTCCGCCACCACCCGCACCGCCTGTGCTGCAGCTCGACCACCAACAGCGGTGGTTCACCGGCTGGGGGGACAGCCCCGGTGGCCCAGGCTTTGGGGCTAGCAGCTATGCCGCTCGTAACAAGACGCCGGCGCTGGGCCTGGTGTGGGCGACGCAGCTGGGCATGCGCGTGGCGCTGATCAAAGCGTCGCGCATTGGCGGCAGCGGTGGCGCCGCCGGCGGCGGCGGCGGCGGGCGACGGCCGGCGGACAGCAATTTCTACCCGTACCCGGACGAGGACAGCAACGAATACGATGAGAGCACAAGCGCCGACCGGCACAATATGGGCGCGCCGCGGCTGCGGCACTCGTGGCGGCGGTGGATGAAGGTGGTCTTTGCGCCCCACGTGGCGGCCACAGGGGCCACGGGAACGTCGACAGCGTCGGCAGACGCGAAGAAAGCCAAGTCGGCACTCGCTGCCCGCATGCAGGGTGCCGTCGAATTTGAGATAACGGCGGGCGGGCTGCGAAGCTTGCTGCCAGCCTGAAGTGAGAGAATGAGAGAGGCCCAGGCCAAAGGCAAATAATGCTGGCGAAGAGAGAAAGAGAGAAAGAGAGAAAGAGAGAAAGGGAGAGAGAGAGAGAGACGACTTCAATGTGCTGCAATGAGACCTTGGGATATATAATGTATAATATCACGAAAAGAAATAATGATACACGAGGTATTCCCCTTTTTTAATATTCCGTCTTTTAAAAGATCTTTTTGTGCCGGTGATCTTCTATTATGATTGTCTCCGTCTACGTATGCTATATGGGGGGGGGGGGGGGGGGGGGGGGGGGGGGGGGGGAGGGGA